>VWYH01007168.1:1217194-1352298 GCA_013399365.1 Pampusana beccarii | reverse complement strand
AAAAAAAAAAAAAAAAAAAAGGTAAAGGATATCTCCTCTGAACATCAAAAGCTTCTAGTTTAGTTCCTCAGGGACAGGGAAAACATAATCAATTACTACGCATAGCTATGCATTTTTACTGCACAGTAGCTTTCACTCTATATGACATTTATGTAAACACCTAAGTAATAAAAAAATCCACGTAAATCATACCGGATGACACACAGACTTATTTAGGTGTATATAAATAGATACCACTTGTATTTCCATTCACAGTGCACTTGCACTGAGTAAGGAGAATCGTGCAAATAAGCTTCTAACTTTTCTGAAAGAAAATGAGAAAGTTTTGAGGCTTGCTAGCTGCATTTTCTTATGTTTTGAAACTGCACAACTGCATACAAACGCAGAAATGTGCCTGTTTTTAACAATTAGGTTCAGGTAATTAATTCAGGATATATTTAAACTGAAATATAAAGAATATATCCAAAACTCTCTCAGTCCATGGAAGAATTCAGTAAATAGCACTGGAAGATGTAGGTGCATGCAAAATTTCTCATTTAGGAGGAAATTAAAGTCATTGACTTGCATATCCTTTCCCTAATTGAAGACACACGCCAGTGAAAGTGCATTTAGTGAAGCCTCATTCTGTAATACAGTCTTCAACTACCTTCCCAGACAGATAAACAATTCAACATTACTGAGTACTTGTTTAAAACATTCTCTCACTAACTTAGTGAGAGCTAGAAAGTGATGTCAAATTTCCCTGGATTAGCTTCTACAGTATGCACGTGACCTTACAGAGGTGACAGTTATGGAATAATATGGTGGTAAAATTCAGCTGCACAGATTGAGGTAAATGATCTAGCACTTTATTCATGAATAATAAACTTTAAAACAATATAGAGAGACAGTCAGGTAGGTGCACGGGTACAGCTCTTTGTACTAGACGTTTGTGTTTTTAACAGTGAAGCTTCAAAGACAAATAATGTAGTGTCTGCATTTACAGCTACTGTTAGTTAAAGACAATTCTACCACGAATCATTCATTTCATATCATTATTTCACAAAACCAAAACAAAATATGCAAAACCCTATGTTTTGTCTTATCACAGAATAAAAGTAGATAGTTTACACTGAGGAGCAGCTTTGCCTTTTTATTTTATACCTGAATTTCTGTTTGATTTTAAATTTGGTTTTCCCTTTTTTGGAAAATAAAGCAATGGGATTTAATGAACAATCATTCACACTGAAGGACTTGAAGTGCTGACAAATCACACAAAAGAATTCATGATTCACAGAAATTATTTTCATCAATAGCACGGCATGAGGTACTTGGCTGAATAATTTTTGCCAATACCACAGAGAAAAAGAAATCTTACCAAGTAAATTGTATATGAAAATACAAGAAGAGCCTAAGAGAATTTGCTTCTTTGATCAATTTAGTAAGAAGATTTGTAAGAAACCATTCTATACATTCTTAATAAGAACTGCATCCTAACATGTGATTAACTTGGAGTTGCTTATTGTGGTTATGTTCCTCGTAAATCCTTGTTATAGCTACTGTAAATTATGACTTTAATCAAGACACGCAAGTTAGTGAAATGAAGTACCAGAAATGCTATCACTAAAAACTTGCTTCTTTATCAACTTTGCAAAGTTCTAGTTTTGATTTTTTTAAGTATTATTTGACAATAATGTACAGGAGTTTTGAACATATATCCAATTTCCATTTTGGACATCACTTGTTTTACCAGTCTGTATACAGCCAAGGGGAAGTCAGTGGAGGAGATTGATGTAATTTTGACTGTGGCTTTTGCTGTCCCATGGATGAGTCCCAAAGCGGCTTGAACCTATGCCCCTTACTAATGGAAATGCCCTGGTCCTATGGCAGATGCCATGAAACTTCCAGGCAAAAACCACACTTTTCAATCCCTTATATGCACAAGTTTTTGTATTTCATTCCCTGACTAGAAGTATGCAAGAATTCTTTCTTGGCAATATCTCCAAGATACCAGATATCATTTTGCACTGGCAGCTGTCGGTTTTTCTTCAGTTTTCTTTTGTTTTTAACTTGCTATTAACAAAACAAGGTTTTCACACAAAACTCAAGTAATATTTAAAACCAAATGTGATGTTAAAAGATTATTTACGAGCACAGGATCAGATACTCATTATAATAAGTGTGTAACTTCAGTGGTATAGCTTGATAGTGGCATTTATTTCCCTCATGTCAGTTACAAAATAGTGTTTGCTGGCCTCATATTATGTGCAGTTATAGCCACTTTAGTAATAATCGTATAGATAATGAACACTAATGTTTTTCATTTAGATCTTACTTCCCAGACTTCCTATCTCCTGTTCCTTCAGTAACCTTGAGAATATAGTAGTCTATAAGAACTGGAATAGATTTACTCATATGTTGTTCAGCACTATGAAATATAGGCATGCATTAAGACTTACATGTTCAAAAGAACTTGCGTTATGATCTTGTTCTTTTTCACGAAACATGCCTTTGAAAATCTAGCAAACTTCTATATAAGTAAGTGTGCTCGAGAAAGGGTATATTACATATATGAAAAAATTTAATAATGCGAAGAGAAAAAAAACCCACAGCTTCTAAAATTCAAGGAAACTATTTGGTTGCAGTCCCATGCAAAGTGCTAAGGAAATTCTGAGCTTGGTTGAACAAACTGTCACTGATACAGAACTCTGGACAAACATCACAGTCTATTCCTATGCACACTTCCAAATTCCTATGCTGCATTCCCTCCCATATACTTTTCTTTCTTCTTGTTTTCTTTGTTTATTCCAACAAACTTTTTTTTCTAAGTTTAATAGATATAGGTCTTTCAACTATGCAGATACATTTCCTCCATTGTATTTTTAAAAAATATTTATATTTGTGTATAGTGTATACATGGGTTCAGCCCTTTTTTCATTTGAGAATACAATAATCATGGGAGGATAAAAGGGAGAAAAGTGTCATAGAAATCACGTTTCATGTCGTAGAACCTAACTGCAGGTGTTGCAGAAATCACCTGTAAGATGCTATAGAGTGCTCTGGCTCCCAGCCATTGCCAGCCTTAGCTACACTGAACTGCTTATATGCAGTCATCAAATCAGATGTGTGCAACTGTCTGTCAATACAGCTCAGAAATCATTAATCTGTTATCACTGAAAAGAAGAAGGTGAAATATAGCTCTGTTTTTATGACACTGTAAAGCCTCAGGTTGGCCACATTATTCTCCAATTACCAATATTTATCATTGTTTAAAAGGAATTAAATCTGTATTTTAGATCAGTTGTGGGTTTGGTTTTTTTCCCAGCAGTTCAGTAAAAATCTGTCAGTAATTAAGTCCGAACATAAACCGGCATTTCAGAACACAGCACATGCATTTTCAATTCCTTTAGCTACTCAGTCTGTTGACAGATCACTCTTAAACACAAGTAGTAGTTTGAAAACTAGTGGAAAGAAAATATGGTTTGGTAAAACCAGTGAATCAAACCAGTATACAGCTTGAAAACTGAGGTACCCATAAATATAAATAAAATTGGATGAATGGAATGTATTTATGGATTCAATATGTCAGTAGTTCTATATAAACTATTCCAGCAGCAGCATGACAACTAATTAGCTTTAACTGAGAAAGACGTAAACTGTGAACAATGAGGAACCTGATCAACTTCAAACATCTTTACTGTTCATCTATGATGTTTTCTGACATTTTCTAAAATAGAAAGATGTGTTCTGCTGAACACTCTCTGTATAATCAAATAAAGTGTATTATTTAGAAAAAAAAATATTACTGGGCTGTATTTTTTTCTTTTTCTAATATTTAATATATAAGATATAGAAATACACATATTTAATATATAATATATATATTTGCAGTTTCCTTATACTAGTATTTGGTTTAAAGCCCAAAAGAGACTCAACATCAAGTCGGTTTCATTACAAGAATTCAAAGAGAGCAATATACAAGTAACTTAAAATGTATTTAAGAAATCTTCATCTCTTTTATTAATTTTAATATATCTCGTATTTTGAAATCAGAGATTGTGTACTTTGTTTCGTTATAACATTACTAAACATAATGGTTTTAATTGTCATATGATTTTTTTCTTAATTAAAGTACTAAGGAGGATTAAAATACGGTAAAAGTATAATATCATTGCTTTCCTTAAAAGTCAAATTATTATCTTTAAAAACTGGTGGTAATTCAAGAAACTTAGAAACATACAAGGTTTATTAATACTCACTATGTATTTGATATCCACTTACTGGCAATAGGGGGAAACTTGCACAAGCATCTCTATCTGCCCTCTCTACATTTTTCTCTATCAATCAGTGCAAAATTTTGCATTTAAAAAAATAATTTAAAATTTTATTATATAGATATGAAATCAAGACATACGGTTACATTTTCTCCATAATTATACAGCAAAAAGCTAACAGACTGCTATTTGCAGTAAGAGCTTCACCTCATGAACATTACCTGCTAACTACTGCCACTGACTTCATTTTTGGTTAGCTTATGCCTGTTTTCGAAAGACTGATTCAGAGTTGCAGCAGAATAAAATCTGTAATTAGCAATGCCAGTACTGAAAACTCATGATCTACATTCACATTCATTCTGCATCATTAAAAAAAGAAACAAACAAAAAAAAACCTAGAAAAAATCAGACTTTTTTAAGATTTAAATCTGAGCTCCATGATCAGATTCAGTGAGATACTGTTGACAGACTCCCACTAGAAACCTGAAAAAGCATACATAGTGAAATACTGTAGACCTTCCTACCTCAAATTAAAAAAAAAGGAAAAAAAAAAAAGCAGAGAGGTGGGAACAGATGGTCAGCACTGAGACATGCTGCTATCATAGTTAAAACTACCACATATAAAGATGTTACACAGTGGAAAAACAAGATATGGTTTTATGTGTTGGGTACCTTTCCTATAAAATGTATTGACCTGCAAAACTTAAAAACATACAGACCGTAAAAGAATGTTAATCTCTTTGTGATTAACAGGAACTGAATTCTTTAAAATGCTTTCATTTTAAAGTCCTTTGACTTATGGTAGAAGCTTATTAGTCAGCAAACAGGGCTCATTTTTTATTTATTTCAAAGTATAAAATAAGGTATCAACTATATAAAAATGAGCATTGAAATGAAATGTGTCTGCAACTGAAGTGTTATAAATGATAGATCAAAGTTTTATAAAATTCTACGTTCCATGTAATGAATCAAAAACTAGTAAAGTTCCATGTTTGAGCTGATAAAAAGAATGTTAATGCAGAAACATATCCTAATTAAATGTAATAAAATAAAAGAACAAGCAATTTGGTAAGATCTTCAAAGTATTCTTTGTAAATAAAGTCATCAGCAGTTAAAATGAAATAAGCACAGCAAGCACTATTTTATTGTAGTGGAGCTAAAGCTAATTATTAGATAAAGTGATTAGAAACTGAATGGGGATCTCTGTTATATGAAAAAAGTAATTTGAAAGAGTACTGCTAAGGGAATACTTTCAAGAAAATAAATACCAGTTTGTATCAGTGAATGAGAACATTTAGTTCTGAATTAAAGTTGAAATGGGATGTTTTTCAGCACGGTACCTTCATGGCAGTAATTCTGTTCAGTCTGACTAGATAATTAAGAAAATAATTAGGAATATTCAAAATAAATAAATAAATACAGATGATACATTTGATTCACCAAGAATTATCTGCAGCTCCATTGAGCAAATAAATATGTAATTTCTCTCTAATTTTACTGAAAAGATCTCTAAGATAAGATACTAGCATTTTCATGTTGGGTCTGAAAACAACATATTTTCTTCTGTATTGATCTGTTATCAAAGTAATACATTAAAATTAAGACATGGAATTAAAAGAAAAAAGTTTACATTTTCAGTTTCTCTTTTTTTAAATAATGGAATAAAAAGCTCTCACATTCTTTTATTTTCATGTATTTTACTCATGGACTATATTTATGACTCTCTACTTCTTTTTTTACTGTTCTACTTGTGATTTACATTCTCATCTCCACAAGCACTTTCAAGAGCTTCAAGATGATGCAGCTGCTTGGTGGGACAGATGTACTCTATTTCTAGTAACATGCTGGGAACAAAAATTATTATTTGCTCATTAATTTTTTATACTCTATTTTTCAAAAGTTACTTTCTCTACACCTTCTGAAGTTTTTGCTTCTTGTACAGCTTGTCAAATATATCTGGCTTAGTACCTCCTACAAATGTCGCTGAAGCACAGCCCTCCAAATGGTAAAGTTATTGGCTTCATTCAGTATATAAAGCTACTTCAGACTGGTTGTGGTTTTTTCTTTTTTTTTTTTGTGTTGTGGGTTTTTTGTTTTGTTTTGTCTGGTTTGGTTTTTTGTTTGGTTGTTTTTTTGTTGTTTGGTTTTTGTTGTTGTTGGTTTGTTTTTTGTTTTGTTTTGTTTTTTACAAAACATAAACAGAGAGATTGCTACTGCATTCCAAAAATTGAAAAAAAAAATAGTAGTCACAATATATTTTAACTGTTTTTTCTCATTTACAACGTAAGCTAGATAAATCCGTGTTTATCATATCTATTAAATGCAAAAGAACCCAACTTTCACAATGTTAGGCACTGAAAAAATCCATTGAAAAATTCAAAATAATTTCCCAGCTGCTGATAATAAAATCAATTTTATGCAGAGGATACAGTACTGTATATTTTACATTACTGCTTTTCTCAGATTAAGAATTCTTAAACTAAGTCATATATGAACACAAATACATTTTTCAGTACGTTCAGTGTAAATATGCATGCCCCTTGTGACACCTATCTGTACAAATCTGGGTGTCAGCATGAAACCTAAATGCTTCGAATATGACTACATCTGTGCAGTGAGTTACTCTAGTGAAGAAAAACCCCCTGCTACGCACAAGGACATCGACCGCTCGCTACAGGCAAGGAATTACTGTGTTATTGCTGCACTTCCACAACTAAGTGCTTCAAAGGAAAACGTGCTCCTTTGGACTCATCAAGTGCTGACAGAAATTAATGTTGCTGTCTATGTTCAAGCCACACGTAGAGGTCAGTCATTTTTGGCTGGCTAGAGTTTGGTCTGGGGCTGAGGCCATCGGCAGCTTACACCAGCCACTTTAAGTAATAGAAAGCTATGAAATATTGAAACAAAAGACTCTCAGGGGAATATACGCAGACATTAAATACAAGGTGGAGAAAACTGAGCACAAGGTGGAGCACAGAGAAGGCAATCCACCAGCAGACTTAACGTACCAACTGGCTGATGCGGACCTGATCCCCTGGGTCCACCAGAGGGGTCGTGTCTCAGATGGTGTGAGTGTGGGGGCTGTGTATCTGTGTCATAGTACAGAAATCACTATCCACTCACCTGTATATATATGTGTTTGTGTGTACATTTATGTGTGCATATATATATATATGTATGTATATATATAATGCATATATAAATAGATATATACCCAGGCTACTCAGTATAACAATTTTTAGACCACATGCCGTGAATGGTCTGGTGCTGTTCTTCAGCTGCATTCCCCCAAACTGCTTTTTGACAGCCTCTCAGCCACAAAATTAGACAAACTCCTAGTAGATCTCTAGTGTCTCAGAGAAAACTCATTGAGGACAGACTGCCTTTGTTTAACACTGAGGACAGCAAACTCCATGCCACTGTGTACTTTCCTACCTTTCGATTTGCTACAAACTCATGTTCTGGAAAAGGTTCTTGTGTTTTCTGTATGGATTCTGCAAGGCTCTGCTCCTGATCTATTTACTCTTATTTCTGACTCCTCCCAAGCCCTTGAATGACGTGAAGAACAGTTGGACTTGGTTTATAATGGTAAATGTTAAGGATCTGGGAATAACATTCCCTGAACAAAAGAGTAAAAACCCATCTCAAAAACGGAAAAAGAGGTATTTGCTCTTAATTCTTATAAAGGTAGGTCCATAAAAGTGTATCCCTAAGTAGAGAGTTCCTTTGCTTCAATTGACTGGAAGCTTCTGCTATCTCAAAGGGGACAAGTTTTTATACGATTTTATATGATTTATATGATTCATTGGGCCCAGCTCCTTTACTGTTTTTGTTAGAATTTTTGACAAAGTCTGATCATGAGAAATGTTGCAGCACTCAGCGCTCTGGGTTGTCAGGAGGGAAGATTAGCCCGTTGTAACTTGATAAGCTCACAGAGAGTAGAAACACATATCATATCCATGCTTCTTCTCTACTTTACATAAATCAGTTTCCATCCAAACAAAATTTTTGAGCTATCTCCCAGGACATGTCTAGACCACAAAGTAAACAAAGCCAGACACTGCACCAAGTGACATGGGGACCAACGTATAACCTGCTTAACACGAGCTTGTGTTATGGTGATAAGTAAATCTCAAGAAAATGTTTGCTCTTCCTATTTCACAGTTTTAGTTTGTAAACAAGAAGATAATGTAATTTGCAGAGGATTTGGGGAAAAAAAAATCAGATATGTTGTGAAAAACTCAAAAATTTTTATCAGTTTATATTACCAAAGAGGAAATTGTGGAATTACTTAGTAACAGTCCTGTGCAACCTGCTCTAGGTGAACCTGATTTAGTGGGTGGGTTGGACTAGATGATCTCCACAGGTTACTTCCAAGCCCAACTGTTCTGTGATTCCATGTTCTGTAAATGGTTTGTAGGCATTTACTGGGAACTGGAGCCTGATAAAAGCTCTTCAGTCTTGTAGAGAAAGACAGAACAGCATGTTATGGATGGTACCTGAAATCACCTATATGCAAGCTTGGAAATAAGATGCTTGATTTTAACAATAAGCCTAACTGACTGTTGGAACAGATAACAAAAGATTCTAAAGGACTGGAGAATGTTAAATCATAGACGGATCTAATTTTTTTTTTTTTTTTTCCCTGAAAAATATGCTCTTCTTCACATGGAGAATTCTTATGGTTTATTTTACCCAGTTTACCGTTTTTGATTAGAATGGAAATGTCTTGTTCCTAATTATGATTCCCATATCTCTTGCCTGAATTTATCAGATCATGTTATCTTAACAAAAGTGTATATCAGTTCTGCATCAGAAATGCATACAAATGTAGGTAGTTTGGTTTGTTAATGAAATCAGCCATAATCCTAGAATAATGAGAGGAGAAAACTTGTCCATGTTTATATCAATGGATGTTATGCTTCATATACTAGGTTCTTACAAAGCAAAGCCTAAGACAGAAAGTGCAAATCAGTTGTAAAAAACTTGTAAACAATGGCAAAATGCTATACTTTATTCACTTTGAGGAAATGGAAAGCTGTTATTATAATTCCTGAGAAGTAAAATGTTTCTGAAATAACAGAACAAATTTGAAACAAACAGAAGCTGCAAACTCTTTAAAACATCTTCATATTAAACAAGTAATCTTCCTTACCAGACTTTTTTTTTTTCTCTAAAATGTATTCAAATCTTTTATTTTTTTGAAAGGCTAGATTTTCTTTCGGTGTAAACCCAGTGATTATTGTCTAAAATTTGACAATGACTTGAGATTCTCCCAGTACAGAACCATTTAAAATGTGGATAAATCCCAAATATAAATAAAACTTATTAATTCAGCTCTCAAGTCTATGTAGATTTGCAGGGCTTTACTGTTACTTCCTGTACACAGAAAATTACAATTTTAAGAGCTTCATCTAGCCCAATGGGATTGCCGTGGACTGCTTTCAAACTCAGCAGCTGAAGCAAACACACTATTCATGTTTTCTATTACCATGTTGCTACCCAGGGGGACCGTGTGCTAATTCTAAATATTTATTATGAAAATCTGTACATCATCTTTGAAGAAACCAAGATTTCTCTTGATAGTCATCCTCTGCAGAAGAGTTGAAACCCTCAGCTTTAGAAACCCTCCTAGCAAACAATGCCAAATTCTGGAATCCCAGACCTTTAGTGCTAAATAAAATATTTGCTACTTTGAAGTTTCTTTCCACAAGGAAGACAGAAAAACAACTGGTAGAATGAAGACTTGTCATATCTAGGTTCCATATATTAAAACTAGAAATCCTGTTGTTACCCCTGAGCTGTACATAGTATTTTACACCTGATTACAGGACAAATCAAAGACAGACATCCAATGTCACTTGTCATATCTAAGGAGATGAAGAATTCAACGTCAAGCTTGAAATTCGCTAAAACATATAATAAAGCCATTTTTTCTTTCAAGTGGTAACACTCTGGTTCTTAGTCTTAATCATACCTTTGTTATTTTAGCTCTGTATGACCTAATATTTTCCCTGAGTGGATGTATGTATATGCTCTAAACCTTTACCTCTGAAACTGCTTTCTGATGAGATGAGCATGATTCTTCAATCATCTTTTCATTCTTTTTTAAATTACTTATCTAGTTTTCAAACATCCTTTTAAACTTGTGAACAGTCTAGCTTCAGTGTTCTAGTTTTGTTCTAATGCTGTTTTACATACACCTCTCTAATATGCTTAACAAAGGTTTGTTCATTGCAATACTGTGCTGAGAACCATGTCGTAGAGATTCAGGTGAGCAGCTCATGTATTCTCCTCCTCTGCTATCACTTCCAAGATTACGAGGACAAGCATTTTTCCTGGCAGCTGAATTCTCAGCCTCAATTTTAAATTTGCCAGTCTATCATTAAGCTAATCTGTTATATAAACACATAGTTGGATTGAAATGAAATTAACTGCATATGAATGTTATAATCCACTACACCCTTATTTGGAAGTCAATCTCTTCTATCCACATCAGACATGGGATGCACGTAAGATACAGAAAAAATTCTTTACTCTTCCTCCCTTTTTCTTTCCAGTATAGAAGACATTCTTCAAGCATCCATCATGGCTGAATGAAAGAGCAATAAATAGGGAACAACAATTGGGAACAACATCAAGGTAGTAGGCAGCACTTGTCCTAACATCTTTGAGGAGACAATATCAAAAGAACATTTTAGCAAACTACAGTTTGGACCTCAGAAACAGAAAATACTAACGGTGATTTTCGATGCTTTCACTTTTTTTCTAAAAGTAGATTTAAATTTTTAGAAGCTTCCAGAGGAAAGCTGCTCTCAGTTATATTTTTTAAAATATGTTTATTACTTAACAAAGTGGAATACTATACTTTGCTCTATCAAAAATTGCCATTTCTATCAAAGTAGATAAAACTTCCCCCCCCCAGAGAGTGAAGATAAGAAAATAGGGATGTTTATGGTCTTAAACAGTATATCCAAGCAACACTCTCAGTCTGTGAAACTGAGATACAGCCCTCAGTCTCCTGTAGAAATTTCTAACATTACATGATTTAGAGTCTTGAGCAATTCCTATGATATAACTACTGGAAGAAAATTCAAGTTCCAAAGTGGTATTTTTTTAAATAAAAATATTTCAAATTTATTCCTTCCTTAAAAAAAATAAAGATTCATTCATATGGTTAAACATGACTGAAAACAATTGAAAAGTGTACATAAATAATGAGGGAAGAAAAAGATTTTCTCTATCTTTAAGTGTGCTCGCTTACAATACTGCTGAACCTTAAAGCATCTTTTTTGTTTATAATTGCACAACATTTTCTTACGGAACAAAAGGGATACATATGAACTTTAAAAACATGGAGCATACTCTTTGGCTTTCATATTTTAAAGATTATTTTAATCCAATAAGGACTAAAGTCAGAATACTAGAAACAGCACCAAACAAATTTGATATGAGAGGAAAAAAAAAAACAACAAAACCCAACACAAGTCAGTCTTGAGTACCTGGTATTCTATTTGTTCTGTTCAAGCTCCCATGTGCTCTAGTTGCAGCTAAAATAAGAGCTAAAGGAGCTCAAGCCAACTATACAAGAAATGAGGCTCACAATATTAGCAAGAACCTGCAGAAATCTTGTCTGGAGAGATTAACATGACACAGCAACCCTGTGGAAAAACGTGTATAAGACCCAGTTTTTAAAGTAATGCTCTGCTTTAATGATGAGACATTCCTTTCTTTGCTATTAATATCCTGGATAATGCACACAACAACTCATTTCAACATATGTAGCAGCCACCCTACTGACTAACATCTCTTTAAATGCACAACAGTAATTCAGTCTCAGAGCACAGTGAGAAATAAGCGCATTTGATGGCATAATTAAAAAGCTAAGTCAACTTTTATGTACAAGTGGGTTGAACTAAAGCTGGCATCCTTTCTTCTTGAGTGCTCAACCTTGTAATATTAATTATATTTTTATGTACACAGAAAGATGACAAATGACACTCCAGTAAATCTGCATATATGCTCTGCTAGAATTTATCCTTCTGTTTCAGTGTGTATTGTAAATTAAACTGACCTTACTTCAGTCAGCTAAAAATGACAACTGTAGATTATTGTGGCAACATAACTAACTACGACATTTATAAACCTCATTTGAAGTTACTTAAATTAATTTACATGTTACTTCCTGTATGTTTGTTTGGTAATTTGGTCCTGCTGTTCTAATTTCAAAATAAGTGAGCAAAATGAATACATTCTAATAGAAGTATGAGTTTTGGTCTGGTACAGAATAGTATCTGGAATTGAGCCTTCAATATCTTACATATAATTTCCAAAAGATCTGAATACAAAATAAAATCACATGAATAATCTCTTCCTAATGCAGACAATCACATATCTCTACATAGTATTTTGCCCAAATTTAAAATTACACCATTCCATTCTGTTAGTCAGATCTTCACATAATATTTTACTGTATTATTTCTAATCGATAGATTTTAATACCTGGGTAAAAATACAGTAGCAATTGTCCTAATATAAGTTCTCACTTTCTGACCTGAAATACTTTGATCTCCTTTCTATCCCTCCTATCATATCTGCTTCACTAGAACTGGGATGCAAATATTTGCCAATCTTATTAGCATACTGAATAGTTTTTCAGTTAATATACTCATCAGCTACAAAGCATCCAGTGTATAAAAATAATTCTTAGCACTTGCATTTTTCATTCTATTTTAGAATGTTTATATTTGAAGTTCATGCTCTTTACTGTGGTACTGCTGCAAATTCAGCTAAACTGTCTAACCAGGAAAATCCTTGCTTTTCCTTTTTTCCACAGGAAATTCCCTTCCCAGGTAGTTATCCCCTCCCTTGCCTACTTAGGAGATGAGAAAAAGAGAAATGGTATTCATTCACTGCTACACATCATATCTTAACTTTCTATGCTGTAACGATTGCTTTAAAACATCAGAGATACAAAACAGCACAGTGCTTTCTAAGTGCAGACCTCTGCAGAAAACCCATTAAGTCCAATTGCTAGCCTACTGTGCAGATACTTAAAAAAGAGTAACCATCAATGAACATGTTATTTAAATTAAATTTAACTTTCTTTTAGAGTCAAAGAAGTAATCGATGCATTCTGTGTGCTAACTAAACAGAGATACCAGGGGCCACGGTATTTATTAACTGTAAGAACAGTTCATTGACACGTTTACTCTGAGCTGCTGTAGATTATAGCACTGATCGTACCAGAAGAACCATGAAAAACCTGATGGGTAGTTAGTCAAAGAAGCTTGCAGTGGAGATTCAGGAGAAGTTCCCTGAGGGAGTGTGTCCACTTCTGTATATCTTGTTGGAAGAAAACACACAAAACAAAACAAAACAAAACATCCTACTAACAGATGTTTTAGTTGTTTTATGCCATGTTTTAGTAATTTGCATTACATTCAGGACAAAAATAAAACAGACGTATTCATATTTGATTCTTAGATCCTAAAAGTCTATCCTTATTTAAAAAAAAAATATAATAATTGCAGAGATTTTTTTATTTGCCTTTTAGCTTGCTAGAAAGTAAGAATGCATTCAACTATGCCAGCTCCTACCAATCAGTTTTTCATATGCTCAGGTATTTGAAAACATACATTTAAAAAATCAAGATGTATTTAAAAGCCCCTAGTATATCTTTAAGAAAATGGCAATAGCTAGTGTTATAATTCTAATATATTTTAAATTAAACATAAAAACCCACAGTATGTCAGAAAAGACCGCTTTGGAAAGGTACCATCCATCCTTCATCTTCACTGACCCTAATGGGTAAAGAGGGCATTACCCTTGTCAACGTAGCTTTGATACACCATGACTGTTTTTCTTTATTATGTTATCCCTAAACTGGGTACCAGCAACAAAACTAGAACTTGGCTTAAGCTCCAGGGAATAATTTCTTTTTACAGACTGATCTAATATTCCCAGGAATGATATCTTTAAATTTTTATTTACCCAGATGCTAACAAAGACCTCCACAGATACAAATACTAGTCAACTGCAGTCTGAATTTGTTTGTGGGGTTTGTTTTTGTGTTTTGTTTTGACCTGGGCTTGCTTTGGTTTTGTTTTTAAACAAGAGAGTAGGTGCAGTTTTTTAGAACTACTGTAGTTATTGTAAGCAAATCTAGAATCACTGGTAGAGCTACATGGCAAAAGTGAGAAAAAAGGTTGTAATATGTAATTCCAGAAGTCAAAATACCTGTAGATTTTGTCTTACTAGGAAGCTACACTTGAGGCTGACTGCAATGGACAGGTACAGAAATGCAGTGATTAATAAATATCTCTTTAAAAAGCTTCTAACAGTACCTGATTACACTGGTATGAGCTGGTATAATCATTAAAATATATTTTCCTGACTATAATTTCAAGGATTTTGTGAGAAGACTAGGCTACCTGTATAGATATTCTGGAAAAATGCAACAGATGTAGCAGAAGGAAATTTTAGGAGCATACTGAATCCGCAGGGTTAGATGGTATCTTTAGAAAGATAGTAATGCTAGTGGTATTTTAAGCAATCCAAGCTCTTTCTTAGTGTATTTAAACATTGTTCACATCGTTAATTTTAAAAATCTAGTGCTTTTCATCTTATTTTAAATGTGGTGGAAAATTGTACTGTAGGTCACAGTGCTTCCTTAAGCATTCTCCTCTCACTCTTATGTTCCTGTCAGTTTGTGATGTGGTATGAATGAAGCCTTTATACATCTTCAGCACAGTAGGCTGTAAATTAATAGGTGCAAAGCAAGCAATAGTATTCCGTGAATTAAGCATCAATTCACTGCTTCTGTACTTCTCACCTCATACACCATTCACCTGCAGGTGTTAACAGCTAAGTGGTCTCTAGATCTTTACAGCTAGCACAAGCAAGAGATTATATTAGCCACTACTACTACCATGAAGCACATTTACCATCTTATTTATTTTAGGGTTAAAAACTTCACAAAATCTTCCATGTACTTTTATGCATACAGTTAAAATATATACTCTTTAGCACAAAGATACTACAAGAGATAAACAATGCATTTCAGATATGGTTTCTTTAAATACAAGCCTAAGAAGTTTTGCAAGATTTCTGTGTGAGATATTACCATAAACTAAACATAATTATTAACTAGGCTTTAAATAGATTTACCTTTGCATCAGGATTCTACCAAGTTTTTATTTGTTTGTTTTGGTTTATGTGTTTATTTTTGTTTGGTGGTGGTTGTTGTTTTCCAATCAGATTATTTCCATCACCTCCATCTCTGAACACAAGATTAATATATAATCCAAATGAAAGCTGTGGTCCAAAAGGTAGAATAGGTAACTGTTTTGTTACATTTCTACCTGAAGTTCTCAGAGAATTACATATATATTTCAGCACTCACCACCATTATATGGCCCAGTATCTTGGGAAAAGTCCACAGGACACTGATACAGCTACCACGTATCTACCATGAAAGAGGAGGGCAGGCCAGCTTTCACTGCTGTCCTGCTCAGCAAAGGTGTATGTGCCAAAATAATCCTGTTTTGAGGGAAGAGGAAAGGAGAGAGGATATTTCTGCTGGATGAAAGTGACATTAGTGACAGTGGTATTTCCTTTGTGTTTAGGATGTTTTTGTTCACTCTGCAAGTGGAAAGGCTGACTCAAGTACATTTCCCAGCCTCATCTGAGACATCACTCTTCAAAGGCTGTTCTGACCTAGAACACCAAATTCACACATTGCTACTCTGAAGTTCACATTTCCCAGCTCCTCCAACCCATCCCAAAGCTGTTTCCAAAACCTTATCAACTCTCTAAAATCTGCCACACTATCCCTCAACCTACCCAAACAAAATTCTTCTCATGTTAGATTCATTCTTGTCTTCCAATTCCCCAACTTCAACCATGTATTCCCTCCATCATCCCCTTTATTCCAGTGCAATGCCAGCAACTCAGAGATCACATAAAAATTCAGAGGTTACATTTTAACTTATTTTTGAAACCACTATTTGTACTCTTTATTCTTTTCTTCATTACAGTCATTTTAGCAATTAGAATTTGAGGGTTCTTCACTGCAACCAGCAGAGCCCATTTCCTCATGTAATATATGCTATATTATTTAATATACACTTAAATAATAAAACAAACAAAATCACATACCTTCTCCTGTATATATATATATATAAAAATAAAAAATTTAAAATTGCGTTTAGAATGCTGAAAGGAAAAGGAAGACAATGTCCAGGATGAGGGAAAGAATGTAATCCTGTTTTAAAATGACAGGTTTTTTGCAGCTTTGTTTTCATACCAGCAGTAGTCTGGATTCTTCATTCCTGGTAAAGAAATGTTAGCGGGTGGGACTGTTCACTACCTCTCCCATCAATGTTGTTTTTTTCTTTCTATGGACTCCAAAGGTACTTAGCAGTTCATTATATTTCCCCAAGTCTGCTCAGAATTTACTTACAACTGTGGATAATTCATTTTTTCAAGCAGGCATTTGAATGTCTGCAGAAAATCCATTTTGGAACATGATGATTTTGATAAATACAGCAAAGTACAAGATACGTCACTGATGAGACCAACTTATTCATCTTTATTATTGAAAAACTGCAGGAGTGAAGAAACTGTTTATCTGCATGTGTTTGGCTATAGAAACTGCTATGCTAAAGAACTGGATATAGATACCAAATTAAAACATGATATTTCCCACTTAGGGAATTTTAAAAGTCTCTGGAAAGCAATACTTAAAGAACTAGAGTATATCAGATGCCTATACGAAATATTTTATACAAATAGCTGGCATCCTGTGCAAAACACTGTGCCTATTTTCTTTCCAAATTCCTAATCTGTGAGTGGGAAGATCCTGAGATTATGCCTAACAATCCTGACACCAGTGAGACATTCATTCCAAGATTACAGAACTCCACAGGCACTCAAGTTCAGCACATTGTTTGCATTTTAAACAGATATGATCGAAGATGACAGCAAATACTGAGGAAGAATGCAGAAGTTGGAAATGTTGGTGGGAGGGGAAGGGAGCACTGGTGTTGCCATAAGAGAATGGCTAGGAGAAACCAAGAGAAACAAGCATCAGCAGCAAAGGCAGCAACTGGTGGGATGCAGAAGCTGGAGAACATATGTATTCCACTGAGTCTTTAGCTGAGGCACGGGATTTGCCATATTACTTATTTTAGGGATTCTTCTATAAGTTATTCAGTTTGCAATATGTAAATGCCTAATGATGATGTGCACTGTAGTAGGAGTCCGAACAAATGGGGTATGGAAGAAATCAGTTAGTTGCTAAGTTGTATTCGTGAACAAAACGTTAATTCTAGTCAGGTAAATAAACAAATTATTGATTGAAAATATCTAATAATGTGTCGTGATCACTGTATTTTTAAGTCTCACAAGGCTCGTCATACAGACACACATACTAGCTTTCTCACTCACCTTAAAAGTACCTTAGTCCTTGCAGTCGATGCGCCCGACCCCCCCTACTCCCTTGGGACAGTCCTTCCAATGTACCTTGGGGTTTTGGAACTGTATAGTATTTTATGGTAAGTCTAAAAAGTTTTGGTGTTACTACATATATCTGATTGATAGTGTTCAAGTGCTGAACAACATTAATGCTGATTTTAAAACGTGATAGACTATGGATGGAGGATAACTATGCAACTTATTTTCCTAAAAAAAAAAAAAGTGGTTCATTGCAGGTCAAACAGACAAGTTATGAAGTACAGAAGCTTAATACTACTGAATCCAGTTTCCTATCCTAACCAAAACAGGTAAAAGGGGAAATCTAGTTAAAACCTAGAGAAATGTAAGAGCTTGCAAAAGGCAGCAAGAGAACCCTTTACCAGCATCTACAATACAAACACATGGCTTTGTAGAGTTTCACAGGTAACAAAAAAGAATGACTGTCAGCAGGTTTCTAAAGAGGCTAAAACTAGTGACTAATTATAAATACATTACTAAAATTTGTAATAGTGTTCCCAAATGATAAAGCTGTTCCTCTCATTGCATGGCCATGGCACATCCTTTCTCTTCTGTTGGAGAAGGAAAAGAAAATAGAACTTTATATTGCCAAGAGGACTTCACAAGCCCTTTTTTGTGGTGTATAACAACAACTTTATTGAAGCTGCATCCACAAGCAATCCATCTTTTCACAGTAAGCCAATAGATGGTGCTCTTTAGCTGTATAATTATGTAATTCTGAGCTAAATATTCAGCTCACTATGTATGGACCTACTGCCACAGGTGTCTATCAAAAAGATGATTTAAACCACTCCATAATCTCATGCATTACTTTGTTAGAGATCTCTCACAATGGGGGGTGGTAAGATTAAGACAGATCTCCATAAACAGGACAGGAAACATGCAGAGCGAAATACTATTGTTTTGAATTATATCTAGATGCTTAGACTGGTGTATTTATCTAAGAAACACAAATTAGTATTATGACACAGCTTTTATGAGTTATTCATTAACACAGAAATAAGAAGTGAGTTTCAGATGACTCCAGGTACTTATGTCAAATTGTATGCCAAGCTTAGAGTGATTCATTATTGCTGCTTCCAAATCACTCACATCCACATGCATTTTTATGGCTTTTCACTAGGATATTGAGATGATTTATAAGGAGGTCAGAATAATCTTAAAAGTATTTTTAAATAGTATTAGGAAATTAATTTGGACTAAAAAGTATAATGTGTAGATCATTCTCTTGTATTGGCAAATACTGACAAAAATTTGAAGGATAATAATTTTAGGTTTAAGTGGAAGTACAGTAATATAACATCAGTATTGCAAAGTAAAAGATGAAAAAAAATTAGAATGAAATACGTCAATATTAAGATTCTAAGTTAAAAAATAATAATTGTAGAATCATTCTTAGCATCATAATCAGCTTTCACGCATACTGCAATAGCGTAAGATTTTTTTTTTGTCAAATAAGTTTTCAGTTTTGCAAAAATCATGGCAAAGGCACATTTACACGAAAAAGCCTGAGTTGGGCCTATCTATGCTCATGTGAGTTGCCCAGCTTTACCTAATCTGCAAATAATAAAATGCTCAGTCCAAATTTAAACAAACAAACAAACAAAAAACAACTCATCTCAGTCTTAGGGAGTCTTTGGAAAGGCTCATTAAAGGATTTTCAAAAGGATGCTTTCCTCAAGTGATATATTACTGATTTTAATTCAACACCATGTTCATTCAGCCTGGGCTTTTCAGATACTTCTTGACACTATCTCTAGATTCAACCTTCCTTTAAGTACCATATAACTTAAGCTGAAGTCTAAAGGGTCATGTTTGGAAGTATGTAAAAATTTATATTTAATGTACAAAAATTATGCAAACAACTCTTTTTCTTTTCTTATTTCTCGTCATTAACAATAGAATAGCACTTCAGACTCAAAAAATGCAGCCATTTGGCACACATGGAGATGGACACCAGACGGTGCAAAGAGGCTTTCTGTTACACTCCCAGAAGTACTGTACTTAGCATTGCAAACAAGAGCTTACCAACTCAAGATAAACATGTTTTACATCGAAAACTCCTTTACATAACATCAAATTAAGCAAGATATTCAAATTCCAAAAGGTTTCTTTCATTTACAGTCTAACTAATAATACTTTTAAATCCTTCACAGATTAACAAGTTCATTCTACTTGGTTTGCATTCATTTTCAAACACTGATGTTCATCTTCGTAAGCCTGTTGACATTCATATTGATTCAAAACAGGATTAAAAATGTGGTCATCTATATGTGAACATCTATTCAAGATCCAGAGCTATATAACTGCTCTTTAGAAAAAAACAAAAAAACAAAAACCAAAAACAAACAAGCCCCCACAAACTTGAATTCCACCGCTTTACTTAAAAAAGGTCCATCCAGTTTTTACTGTAATCATGCTGGAACAGCTTCTAACCTTGTTGATATGTCTGGAGAGGGTAATCCAGACCTATTGCACCATACAGTAAAATCACTAAAGAATTATCAGTCTGAAATTATTTTCTTTATTCTTACTCTTTTTTTTTTTTTTAGTTTTTGCAGTGCTCATATATGTCTTTCTAGGCCTTTCTATGTCTTTATATTCATTCACTAGGAAAATATTTGGCTTACTTTACACGAAATATTCCTTTATGTGAAAAAAATGATCATAATTAACAGATTGTGCTAGTGGACTATGTGTCTTCTAACACAGAATTACTGTATAAAGCTGTTGACACATGCCAGATATAATAAAAGGGAGCAATTTAAAAGAAATAGTCACATTTTAAGGCAATACACCTCTAGACCATCAGTTCTAAGTACAAAGCAACTTCACATTTAAAAACATGATTGATTTTAGCAGATTACAACATGCACTACATTTAGCATGGCTCTAAAGTTGCTGTGGTAACTGTTCTGGCTTAAATACAGATGAATGTGTAGCTTCATTCCAAATTATCCAATAATCCTTTAAACATTTCTTATAAAACTTCCCCTATCTTCACACTTCTGTTCCTGATCCTAGGAACATAAAAATCCTTAGTTTTCAATGATCAGATTTTAACACTATTAAAAAAAAATCTCCAACCCAAAAAACAAATATCAGAGAAAATACGAAAAATATTTCTATTGATTTTTAGAAGAAATAAGTTTCTTATAATATCTCTGATTTCCAATGTAATATTGATCAATACCATATGAGATCAATACAGAATATGTTTCCATTGCTTTCTGCTCATATTCTTCTACATCATCTACTGTCAGAAATCTTCTGGGGAAGGCATATGTACATATGACTGTCTGTAAATCAAAATTTGTTCCTATATTTGCACATTCATTTCAGTAACAGATTAATTTCTTACAACAAAGTTGCAAATACGTTGTTGGTGTCTACTAAAGCCTCATACATAAAATTAAATTGATAGATTTTTGTGTTTCTGTAGCTCTTCTTCAAGATTTCAGCTTCAAGCCCTTGGGACCCTTAATAAGAAAACATTGGCATTGATGACTGTCATGCATGTCTGTGCATGACAGGCAAAAGGGGCACTCACATATTGTAGTTCAGACAGTCAGACACAAGCACTTAATTTGATACAAAGCTCTTTCACTGACTTCTGTTACACAACTTTTGGTCATGTGGAAATGTGAGGGAATAATCTTGTGATATAGATCCAGAAGGTTTTGCATAGTTGCCAAGCATGGTTGCCATACATTTTTACTTAATAGAGTTTTTCAACAAATCAGATGCTAAACAGAACTTTGCAATTATTAATATATCGTCCTGTCTAGCCTATCATGACATTGAAATAATAGTGAGGTTGCTCCAGATCTTCAGTAAGGCATTCTGAGGATGATAACCATCAGTCATCTGTAAGCAGCAGATCTGTATTTTTTTTCTAGGCTACATTTTAGAGCAACGGTGCATATGTCAAGCACAAGATGTTCTCAGAGATGAAAAAAACCCACAACCCTATATATGCAGCATACAGAGAAATCCTAATACAAACTGTTCTGCAATTTAATCCATTCCAATAGACAGAATTAGCATCTTTTACTTAGGACAGAGAATGGATATTTAGTATTGTAATTACTAAGCCCTAATATTGCTAAGCAAACAGTTTTAACATCAGACAACTTAAGATAATAATATATGCATACCTGAGTATATGCAGTAAGCCTGAATTATAACCTGTTTAGGATAAGACAGCATCTATTTGCTCTCTGTATTCCTGTTTTACTGTGAGTCTGAATTTTGCTCACTGCTTTCATTATTGGCATAAAATATCATGATAAGCCATGCAAGACTCATCAGAAAGTGTTCCAATACCAAGTTCCAAGATATAACATCAACAAATGCTCACTGCTAAGGCACCTTACAAATATACCTCTTGAAGATGATGGAAAATAAGAGGAAGGATCAAAACTTTGAAAGGAGCAGAAGCAAATTACTATATTTTTTTTCAATTCTGTAGGGTGTAAAGAACTAAAGGAAAATACATAACACCACAGTCACTACTAACAGGTAGAAAATATCTTAAATATCCCTTAACATCTTTTCAAAATACCAAAAAAAGAAAAATAAAAATGGAGATCTTTGCAAGATCTCTGACTTACCATATTGATGGTGCTTCTGTTCCACTGATCTCTAAGAAGTCATATCCTTCCTCTAACTGGAAGTCAGTAAAGACCAAAGCAATGGTATCTCCTGGTTCAGCCAATATGGTCCAGGTGCAATCAGCATTATTTTCATACTCAGAAGGGAAGTGAGGACTTGCAATAGTTCCACTTGTCCCACGTAGTGTCCCTCCACAAGCTCCTTCAGCTGATGAACAGAATATCAATTACTAGTGGAGCTGCACTTTAAACAAGTGAAGCATCATCTTTGTTTCTGCATAGCAAACCCATCTCTTCTGTGCATATAGTACCCATAAATATATATAGAAATAAAATTCCATCCAGGTGAACAGAACAGAACATTTTTTCTGGCCTTTAAACTGCAGAGATTTGTTTATTTCTTTGTTTGGGTTGTTGTTCATTGTGTTTGGGGGGTTTGTTTGTTTGTTTGCTTGTTTTTTCCTTGTTGGTGACACTTTATTGCCCGGACAAACAAGGAAGAGATCAGTGGAGAGACCTTGTATGAGCTGATTTGGAGAACCTGTACAATGGCTCTGCGAAAGTGTTGACAGAAAAAGCCTAAAAACTGGGCAGAGAATCACAGAAATATAGTTAGTCTCTCTGTAATATAGATTTAAAAAATCATTAACATTTATTTTCTAAAGTTCTCTCTAATTTGTTATAACTATAAAAGAAAGTAGAAAAAAAAATATAGATTTAAATACTGTCCTAAACTAGGAAGCCTTAATAAAATTATACTTACAATTCTCAAATTATTTGTTATGAATCAAGATGTTTACAAATGGTGAATAAATTCAGAAAGTTTTGTTGCCAAATGGACCCTCCAAGGTCCACATATCATCAGTTGTTAACATACTTTTTTAATGGCTATGAACCCAATTTCAAAAAATACAAAGTAAAGGAAGACTGGAATATTGTTAAATAGGTTACCAAAGGGTTTAGCAGACTTTTTGTACTACTCTTTGATAACACTTCACTGAAGCTTTAAAGATACGCTGATCTTTATTAGCATTGGATATTAAAATAACTATTTTTTTTTTCCTAAGAAAAAAGTCATTCATGCAATCCACTGCAATAAGAAATTAAAAACACACAAAGTGGCTTTTGATGTGCTGTAATGTGGCTATGAAAGCTACAGCAACAGTAATTAAAAATATTTCTGCATAGGTGAATGATCAGAAGAGAAGCATTTAATTTTTCCCCATTTTATCATCTTTACTTGCTGCTATTATCATTAGGTATTATTTGCATACTATAAGTGCATGTGGAGATTTAAAAACAAATAGCTTGGCAAGGTGTACGACAGAAGGAACTTACAGTCTAATTAGCATAATAACTGAATGGCTAATTAAGACAACAGAGATGTGTAAGAGTAGAGCTGCTCTTCCCAATCACAGTTTGAAAGCCTGTCAGTGAAAGTGAGTTTTAAAGGAAGATTTGAAGGAAAAAGGATTCACTTGATTCAAAGAAAGAGGGATACTGTGGCTGAACATTAAAAAAAAAAAAAAAAAAAGGACACTATTAAAAGAGGGTAAATAGTTAATCAGGGACTGAAATAACAGGAAGAACTGGGAGAAATGCAGACACAGAATAATTTCTTTAAGTATTGTACAGGTCACTCCTTTACTAAAAGAAGGAGGGAAAGCTGCTAAGGAGATTTGAACAAGTAGTTATCGTTACTTTTCTATATGCAAAGTAAGTTTTGACATAAAGAAATGTAACATGACCTTGGCTACCAAAGCCTTATTGAGTTTTATGATTTTTTGGCACACAAATTTCTTAGAGGTGGGCAGTTTTTTCAAAGAAATTTCATATCTCACTTTCAGACCCTGAAATTTATGTGGTGTTCTTTTTTTTTAAATGAAGAAGATTTAGGGGTGCAATAGATCTACACTCCTAAAAGATTTCTTTTTGCTGGTGAAATCAGGCCACTTTTCTGATTCCTCCATCAATTCCTAGCTTTTTGCACAGCACACGTTGAAAGGGCCATTGTGCCTCTGAGGAATGAAAGGGGAAAAGAAGCAAAATTTAAAGAACTCAAAGATAAAGATGAGAATCAGAATTCAAATTCCTGGTGCATGATACATGCAAAGATTACAATCATTAGAAATTGTTGTAAAACTCTAATAAGTCAGAAAGGAAAATCAAGGCTTTTTATCCAATAATATCTAGAATTACACTTTTTTCCTTTTTTTTTTTTTAACTGTATAGCTTTCAGGCACTTCAGAACATCATCTAACCCAGAAAAGAAAAACAAATTAACTTGATACATCCTGTGCCAATAATTCAACACTGAAAATAACATTGAGTTATTGATTTCCACTGTGGTCATAATCAGTATCAAAGTTTGATTGAACCATCAAAACCCCAAACCTGATGATTTCCACCCTCTCTTTTTTCCTACTCGTTCATATTTTATCGTAACAGTGTGGGATCTCTTTTTTTTTAAGTAATCAAAATGTAAGAGTATGAGTTCCAGTTAACAATGAATACAGCTTCTACCTACTTCCTTGAAAGCCAGCAAGCAGGATTTTTCTATCCAGGGTAACCAGTAGGATGTGCAAAATCCTAAATCAGCCATAAGTCTTTGGTACTAGGTGCTTGCTGCTAAATTTTGTTATGACAACATTCTCAATTACACCATCTGACGTTAAGTAACATGCTAGTGATAATTACAATGCTACTCAGTGTTTCTGCTGCAGAGCCCTTGAATAAGCTTTGAGCTCTAAAAAGCACTGACTTTTACAGCTAACAAGGAAGGCTGTGTAGTTGATTATTTCTGGGAACGACATACAAAAATCTAAATTTATAATCTGTGCATTACCAATGAAAGCCAAAGGAATTCAAGCTACTACAAATATCTGCCTACAGGGATGCATAGATTTTTAATCTATTCATAAGAGAATTTCTGAGAGGTTTGCAAGAAATCAAGTTAGCTCAGAAACGGAAAGGGAACATTAGCCAGGTAAGAGCACAGAAACTAACTCAGACCAGAAAGCTGGTATTTTCTCTCTGACAGATGTGGATGCATTAGGGAAAGACCACAGAAAACAGCAGCTGCATAGAATTATCTTTCCTCTGACATATTTCCCATGTTCCAGAAGCCTGTGTTTTGAGGACTTCTTTCATCATAGGTGGCACTCAGGCTAAGGCAACCAGATTGTTGAATGCTAAAATGTAATGAATTGCCTAAGAATGAGCACAGGAAGGCAGGAGGGTAGGAGACACACTGCTCAGAGAATAGGAGACATAAATCATTCAGACATATGCTGTGTTTCACTAGCTAGCCTCAGAGCTATTTGGCCACCTTGGACTGATCATCCTTCTTGGCCATGGCCTTCTCTATGTTATGCTTTCGAGAGAGATAGAACATTGCTTGGCAATCTAAATGTGTCACTGTGCTTGAAGTAATTTTATAGCAGATAGCACCTCAGCGTTCATGAATTCATACTCTAAGTGATTAACAAATTGCATTTTAAAACGTGCAAGTAATTAATTCCAAGCACTTATGGTTATTTTCAAGTTGTAAGCAACTGCACAAAGTGCTGTTTGTATCAGCAGAAACGACTACTTGAAGTATACAGCTACAAACATTTGGGTCTCTCAGTGGTCTGAAATTAAGTGCTCTGAATTTAGAGAATATGCATTTTATATATAGCACACATGAAAACACATACGGCTCGCAACACTTGACAAAAAAAATATATATATAGTATAGATGTGTAGCTTAGATAATACAGATAAACATATCCATCAAGTTAATGTATGTAAAAATCAAGAGAATCACTGAGGAACCATGGCAGTCAAGGAAAAATCTTACATTTTTCTTCAAACTAGAAAGAGTCATTTCACCAAAAATAACAATCTGAAATTTTTAGTAAACTGTGTTTTGTATAAGTGGGGTCTTGCTGTAAGTAAGATGCACGCCCTGGGAAGTAGATATTCAAGGATGCGGTAAGAACAGAAACAGTAACTTAGAAAACTTCCTCATTTAAATTGGTTTAGATATCTTTTGAATATTCAGTCATTTTTACTGGATTTTCCTCTCCTTCCCACACAAATGCTTTCCAGTGTGCAATGTTCTGTGTTCCTTTTTTTATACAAAAACTAATAAAACATTTAAGCAAGTGAAAAATGTTTATTCCATAATAACAAAACCAAAAAAAAAACCCAAACATATAAAACTCATCTAACTTTTTGGAATTAATTTAGAATCTGAATTTAAATAATCAGAATTGCCTATTCAACTTTAGTTTATACTAAAAGGTCCTCATCTGAAAGGTCCTTTTACCACATTACTATTATAACATAACTGTTAAAAAATATGTCTGACTTAAAGTACAGAATTCATAGTAATAAAGAAAATGTTATTATTGTTATGTCATTCGTACTAATTTTCTTACCTGTTTATCGCTACCAAATGAATAGATACAATTAAAAATTTTAGTGAAATTTTATGAATCATCATCAAATGACATATCGCCATCTCGAGTCTTATTTTCTAAGTTATATCAATTAAAGAAAATTACAGCTTTAGAGGTTCTAAATGAATATTGGGCATTCATTATTTAGCATCCCTTATTAAAAATACTACTGAAAAAGTTTTTTATTTATTGAGGTTTGAGCACAACTCTGCAGAGAGAGATCTGAGGGTTTGGGTTTTGGTGGATGGTAAATTGAACATGAGCCAACAGCATGCCCTAGTAGACAAAAGGACCAACTGTGTCCTGGGGTGCATCACACACAGCATTGTCAGCTGGTTGAGGGAGGTGCTTGTCCCATTCTACACTGCACTGGTGCAGCCTCACCTCATGCACTGCGTGCAGTTTTGGGTGTCTCAATACAAGAAGAACATCAAACTATTAGACTGTGTCCAGAGGAGGGTGACCAAGATGGCGAAAGGCCTTGAGGGCAAGACTTATGAGGAGTGGCGGAGTTTACTTGGCTTGTTCAGCATGGAGAAGAGTAGGCTGAGGGGTGACCTCATTGCACTGCACAACCTCCTCAAGGGGGACAGCAGAGGGAGAGTTGCTGATCTCCTCTCTCTGGTGACCAGGGACAAGACATGAGGAAATGGGATGAAGCTGTGTTAGGGGAAGTTCAGACTGTACATTAGGAAAAGGTTCTTCACTGAGAGGGTGGTCAGCCACGGGAACAGGTTCCCCAGGGAAGTGGTCACAGCACTAAGCCTGTCAAGAGTTCAAGGAGTAACTGGATGATGCTCTTAGTTACACAGTTTATTTTCAGGTAGTCCTGAGAGGAGCAGGGAGTTTGACTTGATGATTTTTATGGTTCCCTTCCAACTTGAGATACTCTTTGATTCTATGATTTAATAAATTCACTATTGAACGACATTTTTTTGCAGTTCATTTGTGAAAAAGTAGATAATTGTACCTCATTTAATAAAATTCTTCTAGTACAGAAAACACAACTATGAAATAATGATGTATGCTTTCACAGATATATGTTTTGGATATTTTGGAAATGGTTAATATGAGGAGTTAAATGACTTTTTAAAATAAGACTTTAAAATTACCATTTTAAAATAGCTACTGATATAAACCTGAAACCAAGCCATGGTATATCAATGCTGAGTTTAAAAATAAATTTTAGTATGTCAATGCCAAATGCCAAGAAGCTGAACTGCAAGACTGATGAAGACCAAAACCACTGCTAAGTATTACAATGGTGTAGTATTACACAATCATCAGAAAACTCACTGATCTAACCTAGTTCCAACTGGCAGCCAGCTCTTCAACCATCAAAATATTCAATTCTACGTGTTAATATTTTTGTTTAATATTTTAGGTTTTTATAGACTTTATTTTGAATAGAGAAAAGCCAACACCTGTTGTTCTTTTCTGTGTTTCAAAAATTAGAAAGTTGTCAGAAGGTTGGTTTGTTTTTTTTTTTGTCTATCATCACTTGAACCCAGATGTACTGCATCCCAGATAGGTTCTGTAATCAGTTTGCCTCCCTTTCTCAATTGATTCTCTTGCTGTTGATCAACTTCACATAAATTAAATACTCATTAGACCATGCATCTAAGACGAATCTTTTTCTTTCAAGGGTTTTCAAAGGACACTTCAAAATAATTTGGATTGCTCTCTAAGTAGAAGGGGATTTACTTTGTTAAAATTTCAGAAATTACTGTGGTTTAGGAAAATAGTGCCTATTTTATGTATATTAAAAAGTCAGATTTCTCACTTCGAACTATTAACTTCAAGTTAATAATATGTACAAAACAGAAATACAGAAATTGTTGCAATTTGTTTAGGTGCCTGTACGCCCAATTGCAGCTGCAGCACTATTCTGAACATTTTAGCTTTGATGTTTCAGTGAGCTCGACCTAAGCAGACCCCAGTGTCTAGTGGGGTTGTGCAAAGTTATTTGCCCTGAAAATACTGGACTCAATGGGGTAGTCTTGTAATTTCTGGGGCTTGAGATTGGTCCATTTTTATTTTGTAAAAATTGTGCTTAATTTAGTAGCCTTTTACAATTCTTATTTATTCTATCTTATCGGGTTGTTATACTACAAAAATCTATTCCCCCTCCATCCACTCTGGAGAGTAAATTTGATCTATTAGTTAACATAGGTATAAATTTAAAATAAGAAAGAAATAGTGATGGAAAAACTTGTTAACCTGGCAGAAAAGTTCAGTTATTATAATAACTGATAGTACATGCCTGAGCAAACTTAAAATCAAAACTCCAACTCTGCCACCTTTTTCATGCAAAAATGTGATCTTAAAAGTGGATAGCTAGATTAAGAAGTTCAAAATTAATGAACAGTCTGCAATCTCATACTCTCCCACAGAAAAAGAATCAGTCTTCTGGATATCTTATAAAGAGTGTCTTCTTTTTTAGTTAAGTATCTGAAGCTGTTTTCCAGTGATACGATGATCCAATACTTCAGAATATACTTTTATTTTAATGCTGATAATGATCCCTTGAAATAGCAGCCTACAACAAATTAATGATAAAGACCTAATTTTGAAGCAAAAAGAGAAAAGCTTGAAATCTTTAAGGGCAATTTAATGACTATTGCAGATTTCACATATTTTTTTTTAATAATTAGAAAGTTAATCCAGTTATTTTGAGAAGTTTGTGTTCAGTTATGAAATGCTTTTTTTTTTAATGACTGTCCCTTAGGTTTATTTTTCAATTTTAGTAAATCATTGTATCTTCCTCTGATGTTAACTTTGCTCATGTTCGCAAGTTCATACTGAAGTCCTCTTTTGAATTCTTTGAATTTACTATATCATTCTGGCTATGTTCACCATATTTTCATTGTACTGTTCATCTCATTTTTCACTTCTTGTTCCTGTCTTCCAGTCAGCTTATTGCACAGATCGAGCTTTGACCCGGCATCTTTTAATTTATTTTATCAGGTCCCTCCATTCCTACTGATACACATTAAACAAGAAAAAAACATAAATATAAATATAAATATAAATATAAATATAAATATAAATATAAATATAAATATAAATATAAATATAAATATAAATATAAATATAAATATAAATATAAATATAAATATATTTGTGTGTGTAAATATATATGTACTTAGGCACGCATATATAAAAAAATACTTGTAGCTGCATCTGTATCTCCATGGGGTGTGGTCTAGTCAGTCCTACACTACTGTGTAAGAACTTAAAAATTATATCCTACCTGCTTTTCCTGAAACACTTCTCTGACTTTTTATTTGACCAGTGACAATGAGTTTCATTGAAATTTCATCTCAATGTAAACATTGCACTACACTTTCAGATTTTTCTGAAAATGAACAAAATTTTTCAGACAGGAGTCTGCCATGTCACTGTAAAAATTAGATTTGGGAAAATATTCTCACTTTATCATGTAATGAAACATCAATAAGCAGAATTTCTTTTCCTTTACCTTTATTTTTAATAGGTTTTTTTTTTTTTTTTTTTTAAAGGATAAATGCTGAGATCAGAACATCTTTTTCTCCTCCTTAAACTTATAAAATCATATTTTTCTGACCTCAGATGCTGAAAAAATTACATGAGAGAATTTCTTGCTACATCAGAAAGTATGGATAACACAAAATTTGTCAATTTATCTTTGCTAGATGTTTTTAAAATATTAGCTCCGAATCTCTGTATTTAGCTTATCTTACTCCATAGTGAATAATGAACTGCTCTTCCTTTCTCCATTTATCTGTTCTAAGAATACCTTCTTGTTTATATATTCTTCACCAAAGTATTTCTCCAATAATATTTCTCAAATCTGGAACTTGACCTTTCTGACATACGATCTTTTTCACTGGTTTGTCTTCTTTATTTATTCTTTATTTTCCCTCCAATAATTGGGTCTCTTTTCCACAACATTTACATACTCTTTTCATGACAGGTATTTTCATCGTAAGAAAAAGCTTACCATTGTAATATCACTAATCCAATTAGTATTCCTAATATTAGCTTCATAAAAATCTAGGTTCATGCAACTGTAATCAACTAGGGATTCTCAAAATTACTGAGAATTGAGAACCTAATTATACAAAGTTCATTTAGAAGTAGTCGCATGTCATAAATCAGCTGTTAGTGTAATTACTGCAGAGAATGAAATTAACTTTTGAAATGTTTCAGACTTGTACCGCACAATATTTCAATATCAAGATAAATAAGGCAAATATTTTAGGTGACAGCGCTGCCATTCAGACAAGCTTTGATGACAGGCTTCGATAAGCTGGAAGGATGAGGAGACAGGAATCTCATGAAGTTCCAAAACAGAAATGAAAAGTGTTATACCCTAAAGAGAATCACCGCATGCAAAGCATATTTGCTAGGTGACAGCTCTGACCAAATGATCAAAGGTCCTGGTGAAACACAAGGTGAGTTAGTGGTGGACTTTTGCAGCATCGAAGGCTTAACTCCTATTGCCGTGCATGAGCAAGAACATAGCCAGCAGGTAAAGAGTTAAAGAGAGTTAGTTCATCTATTTGGGACTGAGGAGGCCCCATATGGAATGCTGTGTTCACTGTAGGGTCCTCCAGTACAAAAGAGGCACTGACATAGACAGACTAGAACAAGTCTAGAGAAGGGCCACTAAAATGGTTAAGATGCTGAAGAACATGATATATAACACTAGAGAATGAGGAAAATGGATTTTTCAGCCCAGACAAGAGGAAGCTATAAGGAAATCTAACTGTGCTCTTTAGTTTAGGAAAGATGGAGTCAGAATCTTTTCCTAGGTCCACAAGAGGAGAAGAGGAAATGGATATAATCTGTAAAAATATAATTCCAATTGGACACGAAAATAACGGAAGCTAGGCATTAAAAAATGTTTACAGAGAGGCTTTAGAACACCCATCCATGGAGATATTAAAATTTCAACTAAGCAAAGCCTTGAGTGACCTGACCTAACTTCGAAGTTATCCATGCTTTGAGCAGGAATTATACTCAAAGGGATTAGAACACCAGACATCCCTTTCGAAGATCATGTGGTTGAGGATTTCAAGCTTCTCCTTCCTGGCAGAAAGCTTCCAAAAGCGGAAAATTGCAAAAGCATTTGCCAGGTCCTGCTGTCAAATTGCTATAGCTATCCCCCATGTAAATGAAAAGGAAAAAACACCAGTAGATTATATCTGCCTCTGAATGTAAACTCTGGAGAGCCATTGCTTCTGAATTGTGATGGCAGTTTTAAATGGTGTAGATTTTTAGGCAGCATGTTAGTACATTTAGATAAAATAAAATATTAAATTACATTACATTAAAAATAAACTTATTTAATCTGCTATTTTAATATTGTCTTAATATTTTAAAGATATTTCATGTCTTCATTTTTACCTCTGCAGAAAGGAACTGGAAAATCCCATGATGCACCATTTCCAGGACTTACAATACATGTCAACATGGCATGACCTTCTAGGATGTAACCAGAGATACAGCTATATCGGATTTTATCTCCAATGTTGAATCTTGTTCCATGAAGTACCCCTTTAGGTATTTCTCCTGGGTTGCCACAAGTATGACTAGGTAACACTGTCAAAAGAAAGAAGGAAAAGTGTTACAGTTAAAATATGCCAAAGTAATAAATGCTTGTCAAACCACTGTAACTGAATAATTGGTTTAAAGCAAAATTAGGCTATAGAATATATTTTCACAAAAATATTTCAGTTTATAATATGCATCATCACTTGCAAAGCCAATTTCGAACTCAGTTCTTCATTTAACAGTCCTTCAGAGAACTTCTTTGCAGATCTGTTTTCAAGCAAAATATCCTATATATCTTACTGTTTCTCCCAAAACTCTGAATGAAGTAAAATAAGTTTTTAGTTATTTTTTTTCTTTGTAAATATTGCAAAACCACTTATACAACATAATTATGGACTCAGCCAGTACAAGGCACTTTATGTACAGTTTTCATTTTAGTTGACAGAACAGCAATTTAAAAGAAATCAATAATTAACTAGTCTCTGACAGTAAATTAGTTTAAATTATATTTTAAAAGTTTGATTTTCTGCTTATTTTCAAATTACCTTAGGTTCTAGAAAATAAATTAAGTCAATCTTTGTGAATAGAAACATAAAATATGAAGGAAAGACTAAGGAGTGACATTGGGCTGTTATGAATGGGCATACTTATTTTCTATTGCAGAAAGTTACTACCATTTTTAAGAACTAATTATTTGGAAGATATTGTCTTAACTAGTCATCAGTTTAAAGATGATAGTCCTCCACCTAGGAGAAGCAAAAGCATGTGTTGGTGGGGACAAAAATGCAGCTGTTTTTTTTCTTAATCTCATTTGAAAATTACTAATGGCAAGTCATTCCTTTCAATGAAGTAGTACAAATTAAAATTGTTTAATTTTGTTTAGAGCAGAACAAATAAGTGCAGGAAGCTGAAATATGTCATGAATAGAGCACAAAAGATAAATGTGTTCATCAGGGAAATGGTGGTCTGAAAAGCTCACATGTAATTCAGGTATCGTTTCAGAAACGCCATGTTTCATGGACAAATTCTTTCATGCCACACTTCTCTCTTTCCTCACTCTACCCATCTGCAACATAACCATACTAACCTCACCAACCTGCATGTTGAGAGGATTAATTCCTCAATACATGCACATCCTCAGAGTGTTGTAGAGCATTATATCAATATATCAATGCTAATTAGGCCCCATTATACCATGTAAGTCAAATTATTGAATGCACATCCTTAATTCGTTACTCAAACAGTTAGTCATACTGGCATTTAAACGATCATGATTGCATGTAAGTTACAATGCAAATTATACAGGAAAATTTCAAAAAGGCCCAAAAAACAGAAAACTAAAAAAAAATTGAGATAACACTTTCACTTACAACATCCTTTTACAAGAAAAATCCCAAAATCTTCTATAAATACTAACAAGGTAACAAAATCCACATCATACTCTAATGAATGATGAAGTTACATTAGTTTTCTACCAGTCTTGCAGATCAGAGATCTAGGATTTCTGTGCATTACAAGAACTACTTAAGGTTGTTGAGCAAGTAGCTACCAAAGCTGGAAACAAACAATGTAAGTGACTTATTTTGTGTTGTTTCAGAAGCCTTAATAGAATAGCACATCTATTTGGATGAACTCAATCACATTGGCAAGAAAGGCAGTGTTTGATCCACATGTAGGAGAATGAGAATATACAAAATAAAATAGAAAGTGATTTTAAAACCTTGGAATAATTGTAATACAATTAAGATACTAATTTGCATTTGAGGAAGTTTGCAACAGTTGTCCATTATATGCTAAGGCATACATTGTTATATGCTATTGTCTGTTTTATAGAACTATCAAAAATGCTACATCTCTTTTGGCAAATTTTCCCCTTTTTGCTGCTTTAGTCATGATAGGTTAATACAAGTAATTTTGCAAGACAAGTCAAACAAATAAAAATTTGTTACATGCTTTGACACAGGAGAATAACTGCATTTGAAACAAGAATCTCTCTTTTCTGTTATTTTCCAATCAAAACATTTTTAGAAAACACTGTAATATGAAGTAGTTTCATCACAAGATCTGGTGCAATAGCTATACAATTCAAAAATTGGCATTTATTTTTTATGATTGGGTGTTCTCTCAAAACAAACAAACAAACAAAACCACTGTTCAAAGATGCTATGATTCCTCATAAACTGCCTTCCCAAGGAAAACACATCAAAGTAAGTCTCCATCCGCCATATACATGACAACTGGCACTGGTTAACTGCTGAAATTATATTGCAACAGATCAGTCTTCTAACTGTGAAAAAAGGTCTCCAATGATATGATGGTTTTCTGCTTCTTCTTACCATTACATCTGTCAAGAACCCCCCAAAAAATGGGTCTTGGCATCCTGAAACTGGCACACATTTTACCACAACTTCCCAAAAAACAGTAAAAGATGAGTGATCAGAGAATGACAGTCATGTTCAATAATACATGTAATAGTTCACAGGATTTCACCACTTGTCAAGATCACGCATTCAACTACATTATTTATGTGCTTTTCTAGAACTTTGATCGAAGTATACTAAGGTAGCTGCAAAATTTCTTCTGCGCAGACTTTACTGATTCTAGTCTGGATATAAAGTGAATTATTCTTTGAAGGTTCATAACAGTAACCAAAATAGTTTAATCTTTGGGTTATGCCATCATATGCAAAAGATATATATGTCCATCAAGCTTTAAATACTTTGCCAAATTTTCAGTAAAAGATTCATATTTTTCTGTAGTGTTACTGAGGTGTCCTGTTAACAAGATTGGGAATGTGCAGTCACTTTCTGGAGGAAGGTAGTAGAATCACCAGTGTCACAGCATCTTTCATTATCAAGATGCTTGATTCAAGAAATAATTTGATGTTCACTGTGCATTGAGAACAAATATAGACTATACTACACGGAAGCACTGAACGTAATGATTTATACTGACCTAACCTATTAGGGTGTTCTCAGCGTGCTTTGTCTCATGTTTCTTCACTCAAATCCTTCACAGGTTTAAAAAAAATAAAATACTACAATGTTTGGAGAGGAATCTTGTTAGTATTTTAAAAGCAAAAATATTTACAATGGTATAGACAAGCAGACCCATCTCCTAAGATTTCCTCCTCAAAAGTCTATCTTTACCATTACGACAGACACAAGAACCTGTGTGGACTTTACTTCCTTGCACCGACCAATCTGGAGCACTCTGCAGTAAGATTTATTCATTAAATTAAAGCTAAAAGATGGGTCTTCTTCATACATTACCTGCATCTTCCTAGACAGTAGAACTATTTGACAAATGCGCATGATCAAAACCCCTAATGAAAACATGGCAAAGGTTTTAACTCACCATTTAAACTATGTACGTGTTATGTAGTTTGGTTTGGTTTGGTTTTTTTTTTTTAGAAAAGCACTCAGAAGTTCATAATCTATATGCTAAAACATAACACTAATGTTCATTATCAGACAGTGACAAAAGGCTAAACCACAGCAGTACTGTAAAACATAATAGAGAAATGGCACAATTTTTTGACGATAAATGAATAATCAAAGGTTGTTAAACAAACTCATATTTAACAAATTACTCATTCTCAGATGCCTGTAGCAGATTATTTATTTACACAGCCTTTTCAATATTCTTTCTGGATCTAAACTCCATATTTATTTGCAACACAGGCTATTTGAAAGCATACTCATAGCACCTTGAACATAGTCACCCTTTGCTTTCACTTACGGACAGCTTGCTTCATTTTGTTATATATATGAGATTTCATCATCTACCCCTTTCTGATATATTGTAACAGAGAAATCACATAAAATTAGACAGCAGTGGTTGATAATGAAATAAAAACAACAAAATAAAAACGACATTGAACTAAAGAAACTTTTGAATGACTATTTTAGTCTACCTAACCTTTCTTACTGCAGTCATCACACTAGAATGCAGGAGTCTCTAAATATGCAACAAGCAATGCCTATATGTTTTTTTCCATGTTTACTTCAAACCCATCCTGACAGCTCCTGGAAATGCAATGTCCTGTTTCCGTATGGCATTTTTTGTACTTTGGTTTGAAAGGTCAAGTTAAAAAAAGATACTTTCTAACAAATTCTGAAGGTTTTGAGATCTCTGTCAGCCCAACTCCTAATAATTTTTTGCAAGAATAGGGCATCTAGGTTTGAAATTAATTACAAAACTATGAAAATTAACTTCCCAAACTTTGCTGAGAGTACTATTCAGTCTTAATCTGACAACGATTTCAGGAGAACATACTGGATATTTTTCCCTTCAGATGCCATGATCATCAACTAGATTGCAAAGACTGCCTGGAGGCCTTCATAGCAAAAAGCTCACTCTGCTTATGTCAGTTAAACATAACAATTTCACCCTTCTGTGAGTCAGCTGGTCAGCTTTTACAGGCCAGTGACACACATGGTAGGTGGAACTAGAGAGTAACAATTCAGAAAGCAACTTAATTCAAATTAAGAAAAGCAGGAAGGGGAAGGAGGAAAGGAAGGACCAAGGTGCATGTTTTCCCTTCACTTATTCTACAGCTTTACAGGATTTTAAAAGGATACATGTTATTTGTTCTTTTTCCTGTTCTTCCTGAAATGATTGGAGAAGTTTTCTGAGTTGCACCTAAATTCAGCAAAATGTGTTAATAATTGTAAACCTGCCTACTTTTTTGCTGTTCCATGGTCCTTCTACTACAGTCCCCTTAGTGTTTCCTAAGGTTACTTTCTTATACTGGTGGCCACAGACAAAACCACACACAAAGGAAAGAGTATAAATTAGCAAGAAGTCAGAGTCCCTTGATATGGTTGATAGCTTTGGAATTACAACACTGGGAGGATTTTCAGCAGCTGTGCGGAGAAAATTGAGGTTACAAAAAATTTCAGGGCAGATGTAAAGATGTTTAGTATGTGTGATGCATAGCCCATGATACCCTGTCCACATGGCTACAGTAAATAGTGTACTTTGTGGTTTCATGCACAAATAGATGATATACATACAACTGCATTTCTGGAGTCAGAGAAGAAGAAAATAATTTTTGAGGAAGATAATAACTGTATTTGTTATGAAAACGGAACAAAATATGCTTACAAATAGGAGAGGAAAAAACATTGGAATTTCTTGCAAGAATGGCACTGAAGTGAAAGTCTCTGCTCCAACTCAGAAAAGCTGTTTCATTCGAAAAGGAACTCGGGGAAAAAAAATTAGTAGCCTTTCAATCTACCAAAATAAAAGTGCTGTACTGAACAAAAGATGGTCTTAGAAAGATACATATATGTATATACATGTATAAGTATTTTCTTCAATAAATCTCTTTTGGAAATAATATGCTTTTTCTGCTAAGGCATGAGTAATGAAATTTGCTTTGAAAAACTAGTTCTAAAGAACTCTGTAGAACTGTACTTTCCATTTCTACCTAGAAAAAGACTACAAAATCAATATCTTTGATTTAAGTTTCTAATGTCTTACGTTAAGCTCCATTACAGAACATTTTGACCTTACTTTTTTTAAAATAATTCCAAATGGTGAATAAATTTAAAAGCATGTAATATTTCACTGTCAACTTATTAAACAACTTTGTCCTTTCTATTTCCAGGAGCTATATAGCATGAATAGTTAATTGATCTACCAATGCTGCTTTCCATATTATTATGGAACACTGTAGATGCATATAGGTCATTTGTTAGAGGACAGAAACTGCAGAGTCCTATCCTTTGAAAAATTTTCCTTTATTCTCATGACCAACATGGCTGACAAGTTTGCTTTCGTGGATAGGACACTTTTTGGAAAGCAAAAGAGATGAAGAAGCTACAGCAGGTTGCCCAGACTATGTCTATTTCAGTTTTGAGCATCTCCAAAGATGGAAACTCCATAGGCTCTCTGGGAAACCTTTCGCAGTGTTTGATGAACCACACAGAAGAAATGAAAAAAATAAATGTGTATATATAGAGAGATATAAAAACCCCTTTTTCTTATGTTTAAATGAAATTTTCTACATTTCTCTTTGTCTCCATAGCCTCTTGTCCTGCCAGTGGCCACCACTGGGAAAAGTCCAGCTACAAGATCTTTACCCCTCCCCACAAGGGAATTTACACACTTCAGTAAGATTCCCCTAAGCGTTCTCTTCTCCAGGCTGAGCAATCCCAGATCTCTGTTTCTTCTCAGGTTAGATATGCCAAAATCTCAACCACCTTTGTGGCCCTTTGCTGGACTCACTTCAGTATCTGCTTGCCTCTCTCCTGTACTGGGGAGCTCAGAACTGGACACACCACTTCAGGTGCAGTCTCACTAGTGCTGAGCAGAAGTGAACATTAATCACTCTCAACCTGCTGGCAGCGCTCTGTCTAAAGCAACCCAGAAGGCTTTTGGTCTTCTTTGCCATAAGGGCATGTTGCTGACCTGTGATCAACAAGCTGTCCACTAGGATACTGGGTTCTTCTCTGCAGAGCTGCTTTCCAGATGGTCAGCCCCCATCCGTTACTTGTGTCTGGGGTTATTTTTTCCCAGGTTCAAGACTTGGGATTTCTCTTTGTTGAGCGCTATGAGATTTCTGTTTGCCTGCTTCTCCATCCTGTCAAGATCCCTTTGAATGGCAGCCAAACCATCTGGTATATCAGCCATTCCTCCGAGTTCTGTATCACTTGCAAACATACTGAATATGCACTTTGTTGTCCATGTCATTAATGAATATGTTAAAAAGTACTTGGCCCAGTAATGACCCATTTTGTACTTGAACAGTGATGGGCCTCCAGCATACTGAGCATCTTTTCCAGATTTTAACTCCCGGTTCAACAGGAGGCTGGAAGAGTCAACATGAAGTCACTGAGGGTTAATCATGCCTGACCAATCTGATTGCCTTCTGTGAAGAGATGACTGGCTTAGAGGACTAGGGAACAGCAGTGGATGATGTTTACTTTGCCTTCAGCGAAGCTTTTGACAAGACTCTCCATAGTAGCCTTGTAAGAGAGACAGTGAAGCATGAAATGGATAACTGGACTGTAAGATGGGGGGAAAATTGGCTGGAATGCAGGATTCGGAGTGTTGTGACCACCAGTAAAGAGCTCAACTGGAAACTGGGTTGATAACAGAGCTGATATTCTTTAACACCTTTTATTGGAATGGGAGCTGGAATGAACCATCTTAGAGCTCAGGGTGACACCAAACCGAGGAGGGGCCATACATTGAAGGTCCGGACTGCTGTTCTCCAGACTGATGAGATTCCTTTGAAACATCATGACACAAATATAATGAAATTCAACAACGGCAAATGTAAAGTTTTGCCCCCCAGACAGCATAAAACTATGCAATTGTACAGTGTGGTGCCAGCTGGCTGGGAAGCAGTTTGGCAGAAAGGGACCTGGCAATGTGCTTTGGCAGCAAAGACACACAACTGCACCCCAAGCTGTAGAAGAGTAAAAGAGCAGCCAGCAGACCAACGGAAATTATTCCTTCCCTCTATATTGTGTTTGTGAGTCCATGGCTGGAGCACTGTGTCCCATCTGGGGCTTTCCAGTACAAGGAGGACATTAACATAACAGATAAAGTTCAGAGGAGGGCCACTGGGGCACTTGTCCTCTGGGGCACTTGTCTTTTGATGGGAGGCTGAGAGAGCTGGGTTTCTTCAGCCAGGAGAAAATAACTGAGTTGGAAGGGACCCACAAGGATCATCAAGTCTAACTTCTATCCCTGCATATGACATCCTCACAGTTCACACCATGTGTCTGAGGGCTTTGTTTGCTCACTTCTTGAATACTGCCAGGCATGGGGCCGTGACTGCCCCAGTAAGGAGCCTGTTCCAGTGCTCCACCACCCTCTGGGTGAAGAACCTTTTCCTAATGTCTAACCTAAACCTCCCCTGGGACATCTTCCTGCCATTCCCTCGGGTCCTGTCGTTGGTCACTAAAGAGAATAGTTCGGCTCCTACTCTTCCTCCTCCCTTTGTGAGGAAGCTGTGGACCATGATGAGGTCTCCCCTTAGTCTCCTCTTTTCCAGGCTGAACAAACCAAGTTACTGTAGCCACTCCTCATATGGCTTCCTCTCCAAACCCTTCAGCAACTTTGTAGGCCTCTTCTGGACACTCTCCAGTAGCTTTATACCCTTTTTATACTGTGGCACCCCGAACTGCACACAGTGCTCCACAGAATCACAGAATGTTAGGAATAGGAAATGACCTCAAAAGATCATCTAGTCCAATTCCCCTGCCAGAGCAGGAACACGCAGATGAGGTCACACAGGAATGTGTCCAGGTGGGTTTTGAATGCCTCCAGAGAGGGAGACTCCACAACCTCCCTGGGCAGCCTGTTCCAGTGTTCTGTTACCCTCACTGAGAAGAAGTTTCTTCTCAAATTTAAGTGGAACCTCTTGTGTTCCAGTTTGAACCCATTACCCCTTGTCTTACCATTGGTTGCCACTGAGAAGAGGCTGGTCCCATCCTCGTGACACTCACCCTTTACATATTTATAAACATTAATGAGGTCACCCCTCAGTCTCCTCCAAACTAAAGAGACCCAGCTCCCTCAGCCTTTTCCTCAACCTCCAGGTGAGGCCACACCAGTGCAGAGCAGAGCAGGTCTGTCATCTCCTTCCCCCGGCTGGCAATGCTGTGTTTGATGCACCCCAGGACATGGTTGGCCCTCTTGGCTGCCAGGGCACACTGCTGGCTCATTTTCACCTTGCCATCCGACAGAACCTCCGGATCCCTCTCTGTGGAGCTTCTTTCCAGCCTCTTGTCCCCCAGTTTGTATGCACAGCCAGGGTTGCCTTGTCCCAGGTGCAAAATCTGGCACTTGCCCTTGTTGAACTTCATGCAGTTGGTGATTGCCCAGTTCTTCAGTTTATCCAGATCCTTCTGCAGGACCTTGTCCCAATTTTGTGTCATCAGTGAACCTACTTACTATTCCTTCAAGTCCTGAGTCTAAGTCATTTATGAAGACATTGAAGAGTGCTGGCCCTAAGATGGATCCCTGCGGAACCTGCTAGTGACTGGTCGCCAGCTCCACATAACCGCATTTACTTATAACCCTTTGATCCTGGCCCGTCAACCAATTGCACACCCACTGCATTATGTGTATGTCCTTGTCAAGGAGGATACTGTGAGAGACAGTACTGAAGGCTTTAGTGAAAACAAAAAACATCACATTGACAGGCTTCCCTTCGTCACATGGTTGGGTAACCTTGTCAAGCAGGACTTTCCCCTCATGAACCGGTGTTGGCTGGGACCAATGGCTGCATTGTCAATCAGATGTTTTTCAATAACTCCCATAACAATCTTCTCCATAATTTTGCCAGACACAGAAGTGAGGTTGACAGGCTGAGGTCATCCCTATTGCTCTTCATATATTGGGACAACGTTTGGCAGCTTCCAGTCAACTGGGACCTCTCCAGATTCCCAGGGGCATTGAAAAATCATGGAGAGAAGCCTCGCTATGATATCAGCCAGTTCTTCAAGCACCCTTGGATGACTGGTTTGGAAAGAGGAAATCTTAATCTTGTTTCCATATACCTAATGTGAGAGCATAGAGAAGACTTTTCTCCAAGGTGCATGGTGACACAACGGGACGGAATGGATGCAAGTTGCAACAAAGGAAATTTCATGTAGAATTTAGAACATTTGGGGTTTTTTTCCAGCTTGAGGGCAGCCATGCATTGAAACAGGTTGCCCAGAAAGACTGTGAAATCTCTCCTTGGAAATATTCAAACCATGACAGGACAAGGCCTTATGCAGTCTTTTAATTTGGCCTTTCTTTTGTAGGGATGAGTGAGTGTTAATCAAACAAACACCAGAGACACTTTCCAATTTAAATCAGTCTATGTTTCTATGTTCAAGAACTTTTCTGGCAAACAACCTCCTTTAAAAACACTGGTAGCTAGTGCTAGTTAATCTGATTATGACTTCTTTCCTAATTTTTATGATCCTGATTTGTACATTCATAAATCATTGCAAAATTTTCTGGGTAAAATACTTGGATCATATAACTTTCGAAAGTTGCAGCTTTCTTGTTCTACGAGCATTTACCCAACAGTGTCTGTCCATCTCTAAGGATGTGCAAAATTGTATTGGATTGCACAGCTATGAAAATCATTTGGGAGTATGCAGCAACTTTAAAGCTCTGATACATCTTCCACATTGAGATTGATATTTTAATTTTCTCGTGCAGGTAATAATGAAAGATTGATGGATTTTATTTTTAGTGTGTTTACTTTTATTATAAAGTATGTAACAAACATCTTGCCATTTGTTATAAGACCATAAAAGTCAATATTGTACAAACAATGCCAGAAAACTCTCAAGTGTAAAGACCATCTGAAGTTAAAGATAAAACTTCCTATTTCCTCATACTAATTTTCCCTCAGATGTACAACACACTTTCCTATATAAGCTAAGATCAGTGAGCAATATTTCTAGATTTTAGTTCTCTCTTCTTGAAACAGAAGAAGAATGAGCAGAGCATGACAGTCCAGGCCAAAGCTAAAGAAATATTTGAGGCTGTGTAAAATTTATGAAGGGAAACTTTACCAGCTATCAGAGATCAGAAGTCATTAGTCATATATTTAAAAATACCAAAATCATGCTTTTCTACCTCCTCTAAAATGCTCAGTGTGTTCTATGGTCTGTCTGCCAGTTTGTCAGTACGATCATGACAAGTTTGTGAAATATCTGCCCTTCTCATTGTGAGAAAGATCATGATGACCTATTGGCAATGAAGGAACTCCCGTTTTCTCAACTATCATTTCACATTTACTTTTAAACTAGCAACATAAAAAATGTAATCAGAACATTACCTCTAGCTTACCACGTCATGCATGATGACAATTGATACCAAGCAAATACCTTTTTTAACCAGACCATTTTTGATGATCCAATTCAACAAAAGACCTACACTCAACCCATAAAAATTAAATCCATCCTGTGCTTGAAAGCCCAGAGTGTGTGATGGTAAAAATGGCAATCTCTTTGTGTATTTAGCAAGGTACTTATCAAACAGAAAGATAAGTATAATACAAGAAACTGATAAGACCTTACCTGGAGGCCTCCATACAAATCTGATTACTCATGTTCAAATAAGAGTAATTCAATCTGAAGCAAATGCAGGGCAGAACTACTAAAGTGATCAAGAAACTGGAGAGCTTTTAAGAGGGTACTGGAAGATTTTTACAGCTTTAATCTGAGAAATGAAGATTAAAGTGCAGTCACTGTGAAGACATTGCAAGGAAAACACCAGGTCCTAAGAAACATTACGCTAGTTGAAGGCAAGGTTGGGACAAGAATGAAAGTGCATGAGCAAATCACAATTATAAGAAGGTCAAAAATGAGAAGTATTCTAAGGAAAACTTGAAACTATGGGGCAGTTCCATACAGTCATATGGAGAGACGAGACTGGGGGAGTATGACTGAAGCTGACCTTAATTTATACAACAATTTGAAACAAAAAAAATAACTCCTACTGTATTAAGAAGTCTAATCAAGGAATACAGAAGCTTCCTTATCTGGCCAACATAAGTGGAGACAACAGGTCTAAGAGACCCACTTGTGCACCTCCTATTCTGTCAGCCTGACATCACATAGACATTTGTGTCTGACATTTATTTTCATTGAGACACTTAAAATTGATTTTGCCAGAGAATGAGATTTTACATGGAAAAGTAAACTTAGTTCAAGATGGTAGATAGGAATGCACCAAGATATTATTATATAAATATATATTCAGTAAAGCATTTGACACAGTCTGCCACAGCATCCTCATTGCTAAACTGAGAAAGTGTGGAATGGATGATCAGGTAGTGAGGTGGACTGTGAACTGGCTGAAGGAGAGAAGCCAGAGAGTCGTAGTCAATGGGGTGGAGTCCAGTTGGAGGCCGGTCACTAGTGGAGCGCCTCAAGGGTCGGTACTGGGGCCAATATTATTCAATATATTCATTAACAATTTAAATAAGGGAATGGAGTGTACTATCAGCAAGTTTGCTGATGATACTAAACTGGGAGGAGTGGCTGACACGCCAGAAGGCTGTGCTGCCATCCAGCGAGATCTGGACAGGCTCGAGAGTTGGGCAGGGAATAACTTGATGAAATACAACAAGGGAAAGTGTAGGGTCCTACATCTGGGCAGGAACAACCCCAAGTTCCAGTATAGGTTGGGGAATGACCTCTTAGAGAGCAGTGTAGGGGAAAGGGGCCTGGGAGTCCTGGTGGACAGCAGGATGACCATGAGCCAGTACTGTGCCCCTGTGGCCAAGAAGGCCAATGGCATCCTGGGGTGTATTAGAAGGGGGTCGGTTAGTAGTAGCATCTCCCTTNGAACACAAGAGGTTCCACTTAAATTTGAGAAGAAACTTCTTCTCGGTGAGGGTAACAGAACACTGGAACAGGCTGCCCAGGGAGGTTGTGGAGTCTCCTTCTCTGCAGACATCCAAAACTCGCCTGGACACCTTCCTGTGTAACCTCATCTGGGTGTTCCTGCTCCGGCAGGGGGATTGGACTAGATGATCTTTTGAGGTCCCTTACAATCCCTAGCATACTGTGATACTGTGATATACTTACATGATTAAGGGAAATATATTGCACAATCAATATTTTTATGTTCTTGTTATTATTTAAAAAGCGGTGGAGCATTGAAAGATTTACTTATATCTTACCCAGATATACATAATTTTTATACATCTAGCAATCTGAAGCCTATTTTTTCCTAATACTTGTTTTTTTCCTGGAAACTCCTTGAAACAAGAGTCTGTCTGACTCATACTGACAATTATGTTACTAAGATGACATAACAAGCTTATACTTAATGAGGGCAAGACAACAGAATACATATCACAACTGTACAGACGAATTGTGAATGAAAACTGTTGGAGAAAGATTTCACGAACAGATATTCTCCCTGTTGCTCCCAACATTCTCTGCATTTATTGTTGCTACTAAATCAAATTGGATTTTGAACTATTAAGACCTGTCATACTAGGTAAGAACAGTAATTTTAATAGAATAAGGCAAGAGCTTACTCTTCTATAAGTTATAAAGTTGTAATCATGTTATATACATATACCCTAGAGACACTTGAAATCATGTTTATTAAATGCTTTATGTTTCAGTAAAATACATTGAAGAAGAATGAATCTTTAACTCTGAATAGATAAAGCTTAATGCAAAGTACTCAATGTCATGTATTGTTCAATAAATAAAAACTGTGGAAGACCTTGTGTGTACCACTTTTTTGTTCTGAAGGTTAAGTACTAATAGGTCAGGAAAAACTTTATGAGACTAAAACAAGGACAAGAAAGGAAGTAATGACAGATTAAATTTGGAAAAAATGAACTTCGGTAATAGAAACACTACTGTTGATTTAATAGAGGCTCGTCTTCAGATATCACCAGCTTGCCATCATATCTGCAGCTCCTTATTACTAAATAAGGCGATACTCCTTAAAAAAAAAAAAGGTTTATTTTTCTTTCCTTTTTTCTTTCTTTCCTATATCACAAATTACTGGTCCCTGAGATGACAGAAAATCCCTGATAGCACATTGTCCCAGCAGCAGGAGTGCTTTCTGCGCTGTTTCAGGTACTCCCCAACTTCTGCTGCTACAGTAGCTTTTAACAAAGCTGGACTGTGTGTGGACTGTGGGTTCTTTCATGGTTTCCATAACTCTTCTCTTGCCCTTAACGCTTTGTTAAGCAGCACTCCATTGCCACCAGAGACTTCAAACTTCATCTTGCTCGCAGACAAACATGAAACACATTTTTAACAGGAATTCAGTATGACATACAAGCTCATTGTCTGTGTCTGTAACTGAAAATAAAAGGAATTAGGGGTTGTACTTAGGTCCTGAATACAAGTGGGACTGCAAAAGTCATAGTGGTGTAACTAAATTTTTCTTCTCACCTCTTACAGATACAGAGTCTAGAAAAGGTTCTATCCTGTCCTGTTCCCTGATCAATGCTAAGAATTGTCTTGGACATAGGTTAAAATCATGCCAGGAGCATGTATGGTTAAAAGCCATGGATGAGAACATCACAGTTCTCAAGCCCCTACAGACTCCATCCTTCCAATTTCCTGTAGGAACGGTGAGGGTTTTTTTCCTTCCCCTAATTCAATACTTAATTTTCCTGCTGTTGCTAGAAATGTTTGTGATAACAGAAATGCAGCAATGCCTTTTTCAACTTTGTTCCCACATATTCTTAAAAATGGCATCAGAAAGTTATTTGAGTTATGAAGGCTTTTGTCTAGTTAGCATTTGCAGGCTCATACTTCAACATAGGTTTTAAATAACTTATTCTCTGCTTCAAAAATATGGAAAAACAGCACTCTAAGGGCAGAAGAATCTAGAATCTCAAAAGATCTAGCTACAGGAGAATTACATATATTAATAGCTTGCTACCTGGGAAGTCCTCAGATAACATACATTTCAATGTACAGCATTTCATGGACCTAAATGAAATAGAAAAGTGTTTTGCAGCTATAGTCTATGAAAGTTAACATAGCTTTGATGTAAATATCGATTTTAATGTGAGTTTAGTGAAGTGAGAATGTGTAAGCTTTCAAGACTCAGATGAATTCATAGGGGAGAAAGGATTCCCAAACTAATTATTTTCATATCTCAGTCTCACACCATCTGACAGAGAATTTCTATTTAACCAGCCGAGGTGAGGCAGACAGAGTGCTTTTTAAAACAATAAATTCCATCACCAAACCTTCATTTATAACACAACAATATGAATTTCTGTTGCTTATATTCAATTGTTTTTTTTCAATGCTGCCTTGTACTACCCTCTTGCTTCTTACAGTGATTTACATGACCAGTCTATGAATAAGTGCAGAGAATTGATCTGCCTTTGAAAGGAAAAAATAAAAATAAAAAAATCCCTCAAACACACATGTAAATGTATATTTGGCAAGATGTTTAAGCTGGAGTGGTTAATATCACAGCTTGGGGAAAAAATATGTAGGTGATTGCGTGGCTGAGATGCTGGTTAGCTGCAGTACAGGAGTAAAAATGAACAGTGGCAAGAAGAAAACAAGTTCAGATACCAGAATGAACCACATTATGAAACCACGATCTAAAGTTCCTTAATGACACCTCCTTTCTATAGGGTTAAATTCTTGACATGGCAGTTAGAACAAATACCTGGTAAAAGGAATCTTGCACAAATGACAGGAACAGGAGAAACATGTAAGTAAAGAAAAGCAAACTCCTACATCTGCAATTTGACGTTAATACTATTTGTGGCATCCTAATTAATCAGAAAATGAGAATTTTTAAGGGTTAAATTAAAAATAAAAGCTTAAATTGTTTTTGGTTTGTTTGTTTGTTTGTTTCCTAAAATCCTCTCTCAGCAAAATGCAGTGATACCTTCAGAACGTCTGTCATGTAAGTACATATTTTAGTAAATAGTTTTTAGCTGACAAAATGTGATTTTTTTTTAATTAGCCAGTTTTGATATAAAAAACCTTAAAAGCTCCTTCAAAAGCCCTTAAGTTTGAATCACGCCAAGCTGATCTTCCTGTACGTTCATTATATGTGAGCACTCTGCTAAAAATCCTGCTGCACTGATGGGATAAAGAAGCAGGGGTCTAGAGAAAAAAAGTCACAAATCCACTGCACACCTAAATTAAAACAGTGATGTGCTTGTTAGAAATGCTGCATTTTGTTTCCATTATTTATTAAAAGAGTGACAAAGTAGCATGTTATCCATTTAAACAAATAAACATTTCAGAAAAAGGAAACAAAAAAATTAAACCCCAAATCTTAGAGCTTTTGAAAATAATAATTCCTGGGATCACTCTGAGGGACAAAGATGGTTATTTACAGGCAGATAACATAGAAACCAAGTAAATGTGTGCATGCATCTGTGAGAGCAAACATTCACTTGAAAATACAGGTGAGAGCCTTTTATTACATAAACTTTGAGGCAGCACAGAAATGATCTAAACACAGAGAAGTGCTTTCAAACCTGAGTTACGGTGCATAACCATCATTTCAAAGGAGCAGAATGTGAAGAGTTTCCAACACGCTTGTATTTTCACAAAACACAGTGAAGTATGGAGAGAACATGTAAAGCCCTGAAAGCATCATGGCCAAATAACTACAGCACTTCACCCTAGCAAATGAGCCAGTTTAGCCTTTTCCGTAACTACACACCCGCTCCCAGTGCTGTACGGTGGCTGACAGCAGCCAGCCTGCACAGCTCAGCACCCAGATGCGCACAGCAGTGTAAACCTGGCTCTGAAGAGCAGTTTCTAGACAAGTTAACTGCTTGCACAGATCTCTCTGTTTCAAATGTACCCGTAGAGCTAAACATACGGAGTACTGGAGTTCAATTTCACACTTTTACAAAAAAAAATGAAAGAGTAAGTAAAAAATAACAACTCGAGGTATTCCAGTTCAACCTCCTGACAAAGACCTGTGGTTGTTCCCAGAAGAACAATCAGACTGGACAGAGTGAAACCCATGGACATTTTTTACTGAGTAATATGCTTGTAAAGAACTGAAGAGTGGCAAGAAGTGAGAGTGGACAGATTTCTCAAGACTTCTGAAAAATTTGGCATACTATTCCCTTGATATTTATTTGGTCCTCAGGCTCAAATTTTATTTGTTTTAGACCTCAGGGATTCTTAATGAGTGAAGATTTCCTAACCTGTAGTTACAATCACAAGTGTTCTTCTTTTCCTTAAAACTTACCCTCAAACTCATTTTACATAACTGGCATTTCAGAGTCCAACCAAACAATATCTCCTACCCCACTGAGTTCTGTAGTAGCCTAATTTGTAGTTCATATGTTCAGTAATGGTCTAATCAAAACTTATTCTGTAGAGGACTACCTCTCAGGGCCATTTGTATCTGGAGATGACACTACATTCTCATCTACCTCTTATGAGATCATGGCTATAACTGACACTTGCAGACAGACACTATTAAACTATTTCCATGTGTTCTACATCTCCATAATTATTTTGGGAGTCAAACATCACCAATGTGGTAAAAGATAAAACAAAGAAGAAACACACTAGTTCTTTGTAATGTTTTTATGTAATACGACATTCTGTCCACTTTAGTTGTGGTTGTCTGTTTTAACCCTAAACTTAAAACAGCATATGGAACACCAGAAGGTATTTTCATCCTCCTCAGTTTTATCACAATCTTGACAGCCAAATTAGTATTGTGGCTATTTGAACAATGAAGCCATCTGTGAGGCTGATGTGATATCGAAGGAAAAGTTTACTACAATACTTGTTCAATGTGCAGCTAAAAGAGATTGTCTACAATTATTTGTCTAAGCGATTATTTACTGGAAGCAATGGAAGAGAGTTTAATACTGAAATTGTCCCAGATTTCATTAACTCCATGTTTGTTTCTGTACTACAAGTGTGCAAAGGGGTAAGGGCAACCTCCAAATCTGAAACAAACAAAAAACAAGTCTCTTCTACTCAAAACCCTAGCAGACTTATTTCACTGGGCACCATGCTGCACTTCCAGACACTTCACACACATGTGAGTCACTAGATTAGGATAAGGAGACATGCTGACTACACTATACGCTAAAATGAACCGGAACTGAGGCCAGCTGGCACATTATTACTACACTTTCTGAGCCTGCAAAGCAGAATGGCTGCATCCAGATTGCCTGTTCAGAACAGTCACCAGGCTGTACCAACTTCTGAGTCATTCCCAGGACTCGTTCAGGAAAGTGTTACTTGGCTCCAAAAACACTTGTGCTGCAATCCATCCAACAATAGTATAAATAGCTGTTAGTGCCCCTGCCCCTGTTCTGACAGGGGTTAATTTCCTGGTGCAGATTAAGACACTGGGACCATGTTTATTGCTCACTCATGCCAGACAAGGAAGAGAAAGAGCACCAGGAGCTAATGTGGTAGGTGGACACTAAACTTTTGGGTGGCTATGTGATCACTGTTCTATCTTTTTGCTGTCCCCCAGAGAGCACTTCAAGTCTGCTTTGCTTTGAAATAATTCTGTGATACACCCACAGTATATACAAAGAAGCACTAAGAAGATCAGCTTTCCCTTTACAATGATTATCTCAGGGGAGAAATCATAAAGTTATCTCTGCTGCCACCTCCAATGGAAAGGGACAAACTTCTCATATACAACCACGGAGATTTTTGTATTTGTTTTTGAGATATAGCTATTCCCATCAGCTTGGATATACAAACAAAATATTATTAAAAATCAGTTAGAAGTACAACCTCACGGGATATGAAAGAATGAAGCAAGGCTAAAATCTGCGCTATGCACATAGCAAGTATCATATCTACACAAATCCAAAATACTCAAATAGATCAAATCTGCTTTTTTTCCAAAGACTTTCATACAACATTTTAGACAACATTTTACAACAATTTCAGCCTGTTGAAGAGCTAGCTATGGCCTTGTACTGGCTTCTGAATTCTGAAAGGTGACAGCTCTCACTGCACTGTCCCTCTAAGGTGCAGTGCAGCCTGGCATATAAATTTGCTTCTTGTAAGCCCTACAAGAGAAAACTGATTTTATGTATCTGTCTGTTAATACTAGCCTATTAAATTTCCCCCCCTGAAAAGCAATTCTGTAACCTGCCAGCTGTTTAACGACAGACAAATGAAAACTTTATGTTCATTCAGTAATAAAAGTAGCTGTTTTTCACTAAACTAGTTTTCCACTTATAAAGAGCTTGTCAAGGTGAGCGGTAACATCTCAAGAGATAAATACATTCTGCCATCATCATTCACTCACATTTTTAATGTGGTTCCAAGGCTGGCTATGATGTGCCACTTCAACACCTGCAATAGGTTGCATTTACAGATATTAGAGATCTTCATGTTTTCTGACAGTTGGAAAAGTTGAGAGTTTGCTGCAACTTACTTTAGATGCTGAATGCTGAAGCAATAAAGGCATACTAATAACACTGTAAGAATTACTACATATTGAATCTTTCCTGAAAATACTTTCACTAAGAGCTAAAAAAATAGTTTATTAAATGGATTTTGCAAAAGCTATTCCTATAAAACATAAGGAGTGTTGTAGACAGTTCAAAAAATTGTATCTGACACAAATAGATATTATTCTTGGTTTTATGTGACATACTAAAATCCAAAGGAAAATTCCGGAATTTCAATCTCAGCTGTGCAATGATCTTATTGAATGAAATTTAAAAGCATGGAATAGGTTATTAGAAAAGAAGCATTTTGAGTCTTTGCATCTCCGAATTGCAAAACTTTTTCTCAAAACTCTGAGATGTAGCCTCTACATCTAATAGGATGAGATTGAGAATTCTCATGGTTTTGTTTGCCTTTTATGTGAAGTAAGTCAAAATCCAGTGGCACACTTCTACTCACATACATCTTTAATCATAAGTCTCTAGTCAAATAATTCATCAACAGAAATTCAAATTATATACAAACTAGATGTCTAAATCCAGCAAATAAAAATCGTAAGGCAACAAAATTGATAGAAAAAAATGTTAAAAATCAAGAGAGATTTTTTTCTTCTAGTATTTTGATTTATCAAAACTCTGCTATCTGATGGTTTTTAATAATACTGTACACCAAAGATTTGCTTATGAAAGATACAGACCCTTCTTTGGCAAAGTATTTCTGGTGTACTCAGGTGCAAATAAAATACAATTGGGCAGAGAAGTGAGTCATAAAAGTTGCACTGGAATCAACGTACTTCGGGGTAGAGTTGTGCAAAGTATTTTCTTGCAACTGATGCTTACACGTCCCCAAATACAGGTGATTTAACACTACTGAGATTTAAAGTTTCTGTTGTAAGGGATTTTTGGCATTTATAATGAATAATTTTACTCAAACCCCCTTCACAGCAGTTAAATTCAGTTATGGGCACAGAGTGCAACCTTTCCAATCAGCAAGCAGCCCAACAAGTGACATGTATCATGTTTCAGTTTAGGGGCCCCAAGAACACCCCCTCTCCTGGGGGGTCCAGCCACTGTTCATATCCACAGTCAAAGTCTCAGGAATACATAAAATCTCCTTGATTTAGTTTCCAGAAGTTGAGAACACTCATTCTGTTTCAAGATAATGTACATTGCTTCCTACAGCCAGAGTGGTAGTTTACATGTAACACCCGGATAATGTCAGCAATTCAATTTATAACTTTCACACTTGAAAAACTCTGAAGATACAAGTTATGAGATACAAATCCAAATAAAAGCTTTGGTTTACAGAGCTTAGATAATTGCTGTATGAAGCTCACATGCACCTGGACTATGGGTATGCTTGTGGGGAAGGAAAAAAAATAAGAAAACAAAACCAAAAAACCCCACCAAAATTAAAACAATCCACACTTTTAGTCACTGGAGCTTCCAACATTTCCCATGTCATCTGTTAGATCATAAAATAAAGTATTCAGTATTTTTCCACATGCCAAACTGAGAAAAGTTCCATTTTAGAATTAAGGAAGCAAGGCATACAGAAACAAGTAGTATCTTTCATTTGATTAGCTGGTATAAATGGAAAGCATAAGGCTCGCTCAGCAAGAACCTGACCTGCAAAAGGGCCTCATATCCAAAAGTTACGCATCTTCTCAATTCTGACTTCGTTTAAATAGAAAATGTCATTTCTGTCCACAAATTTTGCCTGGTTTATGTTTGTAGACCACCAGAAGTACAAAAATTCTGCCACCAGAACACATTTGGTATTGACAGGAATAGGCAACATGTAAGGGTGCATTTACCTACTTCTTCCTCATATACACACACACACGCTTCTTTTAGGAACATGACACAGAAGATAATCAAGTCAATATGTGAAGCAGAATGAGGAAAAAAATTATCTATAACACAGTAGGGAGAATTTTGACAAAAACATAAAAGGAAATCTGGAATGAGATGTTATTCAACCATTTCAGAAAATTAATATACATTGTGCCAATCAGAAACCATTTATCAATCAGAATGGCATGAAGTGGGGTAATGGCTGTTTATTAAACTGTAGAAATACTGAAAATGTACCTTAATGTTAGATGAAATGGTTAGCCTGTAAGTTATATTTTGATCCAAAGTTTTCGTAAGAGCAACATTGTCTTCCCTGCCGCCCAAATCCCACTATACTTCTGAGATACCTTTGATTTTTTGTCAGTTAACTAACAACTGCAGAGGATGTGGGCAAACAGAAGATTTTACTTATCTTCTGCAATTAATAACATGTAATGGAAAAAATTTATACTATTTCATGGGCTAAGATTAATTTCGTAAAAATCAAATCTTTTTGCAGTTGTCAAACAGGACTGTTCCTCTCAAGTGCAGCAGTGAATAAGTGACAAAGAAAGTAAGAGCCATCTGAGTTGCTCTAAGGGAGAACTCAGCAGAAGTCAGATGGCTTTTACAGACTTATTCAGGACCTCTTTTTCTTTTAAATCTGAATAACCAATGGACAGATTCATTGTGTGCAAGTCCCATTTCAAGCTGGCCATATACACACACTACAGTGATAAAAAATGTTTTGCTTCCTCCATTTAAATATAAGCTGTGTAGGATCTTATTGGGCTGACTTTTCTCAAAATAGAAACTTTGTAGATCACATATACTCTTTTTAAAATGTAAAATTGTTAACTTAGCTCTTCCAGTGTTTTACATGGCATTAAGTCAGTGAGGAAATTTGGAATTTCTTCTAGTACTACACAAAGTAACCTTACTGTCTTAAAATATGCTATAAAGTTTAAAAGCATTTGATGGCTTAAACATTCAGAGGAACTTAGTGTTGTAGATCACAGGAGGAAAACTCATTTACCCATCAGTTTTACAGCTCCAAGCAAGGCAGCGCTGCATAAAAGATACTTTGTCATTCCCTTACCCTTCATACCAGGCTGATTTCCCTGCTGTTGGGGGACAAAAGCATATGAGCTTTCTCAGTGTACAAGGCCACAGCCAATTTTATGTGGATGGAAGAAGTGTACAGCTACCTGTCTCATGTACTGAGCACTGTTTACAGGTTTCAGTTGCAGAATGTCACTTTAGTAATTACACCCAGTCTATTATATACCTGCTTAGGTTGTGTCAGTGATTTTTTTTTTCATATTTGTTTTTAAAGTCAGATAACTCATTTCTTCCAAGACTTCTTATCTTTTAATTTAAGCAAACAAGTAATCGTACTGACAAAAAAGATAAAGGAAGTAAAAACAAACAAAAAAAATCACCAAATAGTCAAAAGACTTGTGATAGTTCCTGTAAGTATAATTATCTACCTTTAACACAAATCTAAATGTTTTTGGAAGACACCTTTCTAGGATTAGTGCTGAAATTTAATAACCTTAAAGCATTTTGTTATACATTATGTTTTATTAGAATTAGGATAGAATAATCCAAACTGCCAAAGCTACAAGAGGTCTCACCCACATCCACATGTTCATAAAGTTTGGGGCTGGTATTATCAGCTACCTGATCCTCCAGGTAGGGTGCTGGGAGCCACGGCATTTTTCACAGTATTAGGTTTTCCTTCACTGTTTTTCTGCCTGGTCCAGAAAAAACACTGTGGAGTCAGCAAACCACTGGCTTACAGTTCTAGGGATGCAGAAGGAGCCGTAAGTAGGAAAAATATTACCCTTTCCATTTTTAGCCAGTCATTAGATTAGTTTAGATAAAAACTTCAAATCCCACTTACCTCCTTGTTTCATGACTGCAAGCAATGCTACATTACTTATAAGATATTTTAGATTTCCCCTGCTTTTTCATTTGCCTTTCCCCTACCTTTGTCTTTATTTTGTCTGCTAATTGTCTAAATTCTGCAGCACAAAGATGACTTCTTAATCCTGTTCAGCACACGGTGCAAACAAAGTATTGTGATGCTCCATGAGTGGAAAGTGTGTTTGGTTTGAAAATAGTAATATCACGTCTAAAGGGGTTGCTCACATTGATCAACAAGAGGGAAGAAGATTCCACAGCAGTTGCAAAAAATCATATAACATTACTCTACAATGTATTTGAGACCAAAGGAAAGAAAGAGGGCTAAGTGCAAAATCATATGCATCGTGGCCAACTGTAAGACAATATAATGAGCTTGAAAACTAGGTTCTTGCATTTCAGCGAGTTGTAGGTGACTGTAAACATCATGTATTATTTCAGTACAGTCTTGTATATACAAGCTAGCATTGCCTGGTTGAACCCCAGCTAGCAATCTAAACCATAATGTCCACTCATTCAACTCCCCACCACCACACCCCAAAGTAGGGCAGAGAATTGAAAGGGAAGGGAGAAAGCAGGTTGGGATATTATAAAAACAGTTTAATAAAATAACCAAATAATACTAATATATTAATACTACTAGTAGTAGTAATAATAATACAAAATAAAATACGAATAAATGATACTCAGTGAAATTCCTGATAAACCCTGTCCACACCAAGCAGCCAGTCCCGCGAAGAGAGCACCCTGGTCCCAAACCACCAGTTTCAGGGAGAGAGAAAAAAAGCCAAAAAGACAGAAAGGCCCAAAGGCCAACTGCAAAATGGCAGAACTGCAAAAGGCTGAACTAAATAAAGTAACCGAATTAATGGAACTTGCAAACGGAAGTCAACCATCATGGAGCTGTACCAGAACGGGTCTAACGAGTCAGAAAACCTGACTCCAATTATATATGAAGCATTATGCTAACGGTATGGAATATTTTTACTGATCAGCCTGGATGTCAGTCAAGGTCTGTCCCACATATGGCCCCCTTCCTACCTGCCTCGCATCTGCAGATAGAAAGCCCAGAAAAACCTTGATCTCCCAGATGACAGCTAAGATAATAGTAAGTTCATACATTCTCTTCATACCAACTCAAAAGCGCTAGAAAGTTACTTGAAGAAAAACATTAAGTCTGTCCCAAGGTGCCATCTTACTATTCTCAGACTATATGGAAACAACGACCATGCTAGCAAACAAAAATAAAAGTTTCTAACTGCATGAAGAAAATTAACTCAATTTCAGTCAGAGCAGCACATCAGCAAAGTGCAGAAAGCATTCTGATGCTCCTCTGAGGTAGACTGCAATATAGAGCCCAGATTCATGAGGGAAGGAATGGGGGGACATACTGGATGGAACACAGGGGACACCCCCCAAAAACAAACCAAAAGAAAACACTTTTCCTCAGTTACAATACTTGACTTGTAAGATTTTCTAGCCGTTTTGAGAATTTGTAATCTTGTCCAGCGCTTTTATCAGGGAAATATAGGTTCAAATTGCATAACACTTTAAAACCCTTCCAAAAATAGGAAAAAAAATGGTCAAGAGGATTACAATAGGAAATTGGGAGAGTTGTATAGATTTTACATCAAATATTTACATATCAAATATATTAGGTGACTTTAGAGTTTCCTGTAATCAAGTACCAAATGTCACGTAGTTACTCCATTTGAAACTGACGACTTGTATACTAAAATATAACTCCCAGAAATGCAGAGACATCTTTTTAGAGGCATAAAGCACTGTTATTTTACCCCAGTGATTAATCAACCTTTCAGTTAAAATGTATATCTAATTTTTGTATTTGCATTTTTGGTTATATTTTCTAGCTACTGTTTCTTCTTATGGTTCTGCTTGAGTAAAAATTGTTCTATTTTTCTCCTCTGTGAAGGTACATGTACTTTCTAATTGAATCTTTCCATCAGCTGCATCTGCAGTTGACGAGAAGGGATTGACAAATGATTTTCCCCAAGTGCAATTCAGCAATAAAATACCATTTCTCACTTTCAATTTTTGGTGTCATTTTCTTTCCTCCTTCCTATTCCCAGGTTTCGTCTTCTTCAAAAATGAAAAAAAGAGCTTCAGCATTTTTTTCTTTCACTGGGAATTCACATACTGTGCATCAAAATATGTTCAAATTATTTACTGAAGAAAGACAGGCTTTAGCTCAGACAGATGTAAGCATCAAAGGTGGAGAAAGATTGGCAGAAAACTGTCAGGTAATTCTTATAATTGCAAATTCATATTCAGGTAAATAGGCCTCTCTTCTTACTTGAGAATTTTTAAGATTTTGGGTTTTTTTTCTGTATGAATTAGAAGTTACACAACTGTAACCACCATTGAGAACAACGACCTCTGCAGTTCATGGTGAATGTAGACAGCAGTTGATGAAACTGAAGCCAAAAATCTTACACTGCTTAAAAAGGGCCTGGTCATCAGTTTTCCTAGAATGCAGACCGTAGCACAACATAGGCTGCAATACAGTATTGCTAACAAAGGATTTGAAACAGCCAGCTACGGATGGAATGGGCAATTCTCAAGAAAGCTAGTACCAACAAGTATGAAGTGTAAGTTCATTGTTAGTCTCAAGGAAAGATGTTGAAAGTGTTTAAAGTCAGAAAAGAAGTCAGTTAGGGACTCTGACATACCAGACTTGAGTCATTTTAGAGATGGATACTGACTGAAGACTGATAGACAAGATTTGTACCTATTTTCTACCTTTACAAAAAGTCTGGATACATAAAGTTCAGCAGCAATCATGTTGTATTCCCCCTAAGCACGCGGGGAATAAGTGCAAGGCATTGGTTTCACTGTTTCTTCATCCTAAATATACCAAAACACCCTGAGGATCTACATCTGAAAATAATTCAGTTCCTTGTTCCCCATGTCTCTGGAGATTGGGAAAGGAGTCAACTTATCCATCCCAGGAAGGATCAACATTTCTCCAGGCTGGTGATAATACAACTACTTTGTGTCTTTATTATTTAATGCTATTACTATTAAAGAAAAACAACCAAACATTCTTAAGAATAGTTTTTTTATAATGCATCACTAAACCCAAATAAAAGTGATAGGAAAGAAAAAGCTTATATCCCTATGCTAGAGAGAGTAAGTCTGATACAAAAAGTTAATTTCATATCAGAATAAGTTTCCATTGTACATTATTATGATTACTATCTATTATAAATAAATGTACTATGTACATTATACCATATGGTGTCATTTTCATATATCATGGAAACCTATTTTCCTTTACTAAGTTGTACCAAGATCAGACATAATAAGAGCAAAGATGAGCAAAAATTCAGAACACTTTACAAGAGACGGCTAGGAGCAAGAAAGATGTCCCAGTAAGGACTCCCTCCCCCACGCTTATCTTTTTTCATTTCATTTCATTGAAATTACTGCATGTTCCATCAAAGACTTTACAACATGATTTCTTAAATATTTTGCTGTTGGTATATAGTACCCAAGAGTGAAATCTTAATAAAAAGGCAAATGGGGAGAAGGATTTGATTCAGAGTATTTCACTCTGCAACAGTGTTACATGACAGTTCTACCATCTACAGAGAAGTTCTCTTCGCATACTAACAGAGCATCCAATTAAGCTATGAAAAACAAAAAGATTAAGTGTAGTCCTTGTAATCTAAAAGAGATGATTAAAGAACTTTTGAGGCATGCAGAGTTACAAATTAGTAAAAGAAAAGGATGTTAACAAGGCCAACATTATACAGATAAACCACAAGCCATGTATCTAGACAGGATTTGATCTAACTCCTCAGCAGATTATAATTATGGTAAAAAAGCCATATGCACTGCTGATTTTAGAAGCTGATGAAGTATTGTAAGCTTTACAGTAAAATAAGAACCTACTGTAGAAAGGAAAAGACGACGCTAAGAAGCAATCCCACACGCATATTTCACTTCAAAATCATTTCAAAATAGAAGAACTAAAGACACAATTACAGCAAAAATACGGTACAGTATTTTTTACTCAAGCCATGGTACTATTTGAATCAATGGGAACTTTAGGTGCATACTAATTTTGGCTGGGATAGAGTTAAATTTCTTCATAGCAACTCCCATGGTGCTGTTGATAACGTAGGGATGTTTTTGCTATTGCTGAGCAGGGCTTGCACAGTGTCAAGGCCTTCATGTTCCTCACACCACCCCACCAGTGAGGGGGCTGGGGATGCACAAAGATTTGGGATAGGACACAGCTGGGACAGCTAACCCCAAGTGACCAAAGGGATATTTCCTACCCTGTGACACAGTACTCAGCAATAAGAGACAGGGGAATGTGGAGAAACACAAAACAAACTTGGTATTTTTCTTCCTCAGTAATGATTATGTATGACGAAGCCCTGCTTTCCTGGAGATTGCTGAACACCTGCCTGCTGATGGGAAGCAGTGAATTAATGTATTGTTTTGGTTTGCTTGCATGCACAGCCTTTGCTTCATTTATTAAACTGTCTTTATTTTAACCCACAAGTTTTCTCACTTTTTCCCTTCTGATTCTCTCACCCATGTCACTGCAGGGAGTGATCGAGTGGCTGGCTGGCGCCCAGTTGCTGGCTGTGGCTAACCCACAACAAAGTGTCATGTATGCAGTTTGCTCTGACTACTTATTCTCTCAACCAGAAAAACTGAGCTGGCTCAAGCCCAGATACATCCTCCCCCCTCCTCTCCCGCCCACCATAAAATTCCCCATGACAGAATAAAACAAAGCAGGAGATTGCTTGTTTTGCCATTTCTAATCAACACATGGTATTGCCTTGCTTTTGATCCCTCTGAGCATCACCTTAAACCTCCCTAACTTGACTGCATTGCAATTAACCCAGAAACAAACATACCAATACTAAAGGATTTCTCTCACTAAGGACAAATTAAGAAAACTGAAGCTAGGCCCAGACTAATTACACAGAAGGAGTAGGCTACGTTCACAAGTAAAGGGACGTCTATGTGGAATTACATATGCTTTTGTAAAGGGCAATCAAATTCTACAAGGTGTCTAGCTATATTTCTGCCTTTAGGGATTACTACAGGGGTAATTGCAACAACAGTCCTAAGTGCAATTAAACATTTTTAATAAATAAGAGCCTTTCACAGTTAAAGTCTTACCCAGGATTCGTGAAAAGTTTTTTATACCCAGATATGCATCTTCTTCCCCAACACAAGCAGTAGGAAATACATAAAGAATGAATGACAGCTGCTTGGGCTTGATTTCATTAAATATTTCATTTTAGTGACCCGCTTTTGTTCATGTTATTGTAATACCTGCCACATAGCAACTTCCTTTATATCATAGTATATTTATACAGGGAAGTCTTGACTATTCTGACTTTATAGTAGGTTCATATGTAAATTGTATATAAGTTGGATTTCTTATTTCAATTGTTTGCACTGAACCTTGGTGAAAACAGAAATGGAAATGTAAAGGCAGACTGGACGTTCTCCTGAAGAAATTTTTCTCAACACAAACCTTTAACAAAAGCAGGATTGCTTTGCACGGGAATCTGCTTGTTTGATGGCACAGGCTTACATCAGACACAGGTGGGGCTACTGTTCTACTTTGTCATGGGAAGAATGCTGCTTGGCTTGAGTATGGTATCTTCCCAGCTGTTTTGGAACAGGATTAAGACAGCACTGCAGATCAAAATAAACACCACACCTTGTCAAACACCTTATTTTGGAAAGATAAATTTCACTAGTTACCTATATGATTGATTTTAAAAACCTGCTAAAGCTATTTAAGTTATCTTTCCATATATGTACAAAACTACCCCATAAAATAGCATGGCATCTTTCATTTGCCTCACCTAATGCAGAAACCAGGCATTCCCATACTTATGCTCTTGGAGGGGCTGGTAAGAATGCTCTAACAATGTCATAGAGCAATTGGGTTCCAAACAAAATGTGTGGGGTTTGTTTTGTTTTGTTGTTTTGTTTTGGGGTTTTTTTTGTGTGTTTTTTTTTTTAACAAAACACTTGCCTGTGAATCTTAGAAGAAGAAATTCTAAAACTAGAGAACTCCAGCAAAACTATCTTCTGGGAAGTTAAATCCCCTAATTTCAAGACCCTGTTGAGTTGGAGTGAACACAATATTACTGCCTTATTTGTTCACTTAGCCTTTATTGGCATAAAGATAATTGCAACTCTTCCTGCCAAATCACTGTCACACGGCAGAAATGAATGCAGAAGTAATACAGTAAGAAAAGATAGAGTACTAGAAGCATGGCTCTAAAGCATACATACATGTGCAGGCTCCCCTTTGTTTCTGTTTGTTTTTAAATGAATTTTTAGAAGGCAGTCCCAACTCCACTTCAGACACATCAGTGATCACTAACAGACAATTGAGAAAAACAGCCTGAAAAGCTTCAGACACATACAGCAAGGAGTGAATTCCACTAAATATTGTTTTATTTAAGGTAATAGAAAAGCATGGAAGTTACTTCCATTCCAAAGAAAAGGAGTCATTCTTGATCACATTTTAGAAATAAAGTTTTCCTTCATTAGGGAGAAGATTCTGCATCCCAGATGAACTCGGGCATCTCAGTCCCCTTTAAGAGATCTTGTCTCACATGTGCATGAGCCTCTCCTGAGTCTCTTTTGAAACCAATTTAATCTTCAATTTCGTTCCTGTAGCCTGTTCTTCACCACCAGGAGACTGGATCTCTACAAATCCAATTATTGAGACAGCGTGTTTATTTATAGCAAGAGGAGCAAATTCACACACTGCTTCTCCTTTAAAAGTTTTATATCAATAGCACTGAATATTGATAACGTTTAAGTGTTTTAGTCACTTAATGAAGCACCAGTATATTTTATTATTGCAGTTTATGCTTTTCAGATCAAAAGCTCCTTCTCTTGATCTTATATTCACAAACTTCTAGTTGCATATTACAGAGAGAATAGGAGCAGCTAAGACATGGATTTTTTTTAAGTTCCCTTCCTTAATACAAGGCCCATACAAGAGTCTTACACCTTCTTCTGTACCCAGTTTTGAAGTTCAACATTGGTAATTTACTGTGCTAACCCCATCAAAGCCGACTCAGATTGTTTCTGTCACAAGATGTTTAAAGATCTCTGTGGTCAATCGCACGCTGATATGAGAACTGCCAGTCATGCAGTGGCATTCTTTGCTGAACAGATAACTGACACCAAGAAGTTCAACTGCTGAAAGTGTCAGCTCTTCAGGAGGCTAGGATGCTACCTTGGCCAGCACACAGATTATATTAATGTTTAAATTTTCAAAATTTAACTCTGTTTTTTTTTTTTTAAATTTTATTATGGAGTAATACCGAAGCAATTAAGTGTTTGGACAGTTTAGGAAGAAACAAAACTAAACTGTAAGTTTGTAAAGCTTACAGTATCTTTGAGTGCTCTTAAGAACACGATGGACCATTTAAAATTCAGTGAAGTTTAATTTCATGAGTGTTACAGACAATGACTTTTTAAATCACTCCAAAAAATGAAATCTGTTCTCTAGTTCCAGGTTGGACTCTACAGCTTTCATCAAAGTAGTAAATAGAAATAGATGCTTTCTAACTTTCCAATTTTCAAATAGCTGGTTTAGCCAGAATGACTCTGAACATTTTTGTCCTTTTTTCCATCCTCTTTTACAACACATACAAGATATAGTGTCAAGGGATGTTATAACTTGCTGCTGCCTCCAGCAGCTCCATGACCTGGAGGTTCCTGTCATGGACTGGTAGACAAGGCTGCTACTTTCCTGTTTGCAGGTTCAACCAGCAGCAAAGCTGAGTGCATATCCCTGGGGCACACACAAAAATCACCATCAGGGACTCCCACAAGGAAGGTGCCCACAGCCCAGCAGTGTCCAGCTTAACACTAGCAGGCCTCATATAAGCACAGAGAACTCCATCCCCTCCTCCTCTATGGCTGCCAGAGACAGGAGGTTAATTGTGTGGGCGCACACGACACTCTCCCACCCCACAGGTCTCCAGCTTGCCAGCTGCTCCAGGCCAGTGCTCACTGCCAACAGGCACGCTCGTCCCACAGGCATCCCACACCTGCAGGTGCCCCCAAATACCTGCACAGACCTTCAATCCACCTGATACCTATGCCCAGACCTGTGGCCTCCTACTCGCTAGTGAGTTCAGCTTGGAGTTTTCTGACAAATACACATGAACCCCCTGTTTGGGACTGATACAGACACTCACCACCCCTATAGATGCCACCAAGCAAATGGGCTGTGACCCCTGGTCCCACTCAAGCCACCAGTGCTGAGCCCCTCACTTGTCCTCATCCCTCCAGCAGCTGGTTTATGGGAGCCACATGGTCCCACCCCAGCAGCTGTAATAATCCCCACCCATATAGTTGCTGGCACCATAGTCCAGGGACACCTACAACCCCCGGTCTGAATCAAGTAGCTTGTACCCAGTCCACTCACGCCAGTTTCCCCAGTATCTGGCACTCACACACATGGGATGGAGAGTGAGATGATGCAGAGAGAGAGTTAAGAGGGTCTATAAGTAAGGCAGGACAGGCTGTGCTGATCAGGCATAGGGCTTGGTCAGACAAGCATGCTGACCAGCCCTGTTTTACACAGACCAACTCTTTTAGAACCCTCTCTGCCTGCCCCAGATTTTTTTGTCCTCAGTTCCTTTCCCCTAAACACTCCTTTGTAAGCTCTGCATAGTTGCTCAGGCCACCCTGAAAATCACAAAGCCTCACATTCCTTGTTTCCACCTTCTTATAAGTCACAAAGTCCAGGTAGCCCTCTCCAAAGCTCTGCCTGCATTTTTGATGACACATCAATTAGCTAGAGAATTCTGGTCTTCGGCATTGCCTCCCTTTTCTCCTCAGGTGGGTTCTCTGTATTCCTGTTTATTGCTTCTCTCTTCTGCATCAAAAAGATCCTTGATCACATAAGCTCAGTGAACCAGACTCTCCCATCTTCCCCATACCCTTACATAAAGGACATCAGTCTTGGTATCTATTTATATATTAATATAATACCTAGGCATGATTTTATTTTGTGAAGCTGTGAAAACACTTCAACCTATAACTTGTTATAAAGACTAGCACCCATTTCTTAGAATTTGTATGTATACTTCTAATAGCTGCCTACTCAAGAACTGTCTTTGAGGTTTAGTAGCTCCTATTTGTAGTTTAGACACCATTTTAATTCTTCATTTTCTCATGGCTTTATTATAATACTAAACAGAAAGCATGGGAGAATATTAAGGATTAGCTAAGTACTTTCCAATACTACTAGAGCTATATATACAAGTAAATTAAGCATGTCAGAGCTTATTTTTTATGGCCCTTAAGCAAAGTAGCACAATACAAAAGGAGATGATAAGCTCCAAACTGCCTCTGCAGTGCTTTTTTGAACTGTGCCAGGAATTATTTGACTGGAGGCAGAAATCACACAAGGGACCGTTGTATCACTCTAACTGTACAGACCATCAAGACTCAGTAGCAAGTTCTCTGCACCATTTAATTCACTGGTACTGAGATAAGCCCTAGGTGTCCATCTTTAGACAGTAATTATCTTTTGTAAACACAGGCTCTGGACAGTCATTCTGCTATGCATACTTTATCTCTACTTTATCTTGCTGCACACACCTAAAAAAATGCAAATGTTTATAAATAAATAATTTAACTAGCACATAAGTTAATTTATTTTTTGAAGTTTGTCTTATTACTATGCTTAATCACAGCCAAAGATAGGGGGAAAGATACAATAATCTTTGCGAATAATAATTTGTTATATTCTATAAGTAATTTCTTGAAGTAGCTCTAACATTTGTATAGCTGCAGAATTGCTGTATGTTACAGAAGAGGCATAGTTTTGCTAAGATTTAAATTCAAGAGAGCTCAATCATTTCTGACCTCTCCCTCACCCTTAGGGTATGTCATACCCTGCCATAAGATGCAATGACATCAGTACACCTGCTATTTTTAAATCAACAGTATCTTCACTCAGGGCAAAATAACAGTAAACACTTAAGTCAAAAGTAGGAAAGAACTGCAGTGCATAATGTCCCTTTATAAACAGCATTTCCAGGAATCACACATTTTGCTTGCCTGAAGCCAGCTATTGAAATATCTGACTATTGCTTCCATCAGCTACACAAAGCTCTTCAGTTCTAATGGAGACTTTAATAAATCATACACTTAAAAATGCACAATCTGAAGTAAGAGAAGTAAGTATTATTGCAATAATACACTGTTCTCAAAAGACTACTGCCAGTACCTACTGCATATATCATGATCAAACATGGCACAGTAACTCCACCATCATTTTCAATCCTTTTTTTGCTATCACAGCCTAAAAGCCTCACCTGAATTGGTCCACACCACTGATACATCACCATCACTTACTTTTCCCTCAGCTACTGATTCACCTTCGGTAAACCAAGGGAGGTGAAGTGCTCAGGCCTGTCCTCATCTCCTGTTTCAAGACTCCATATATGACACTTAACATTAATTTACATTTTTCTCCTTGCATTGTATCATTCCTTTCCTTGTACAGATTTAAAAAGTTTTTTTCATCCACTAGTTCACCTGTACCTGAGGAGGAACAGGCTGGGGGTAGAGTGAAGGCAGGAGTTCACAGTTCTGGAGTTTCTGACCATGCACATCTATCATCTATATTCTAATGTACCGCAAAACTCTGTGACGTTTCTCTTCCTTTCAAAGGTAATATTTTGAGGTTTTTTGTTGTTGTTATTGTGAGTTTGTTTGGTTTGGTTTTTTTAAATGTAGTAACATGATTGCTCTTCTGAGAAGTTAACTCATCATTCCCCAGTAAATGACTTGTGGTAGACAATACATGTTTCATTTCTTGCGGCTATTCAGTGGGCTGCTGTCATGCTGCCTTGCTGCGACCTGTGCTCTGGAATAAAAAAAGAGAATTTGCTGAAGTGTTCTCAGGAAAACACCAGGCTCAAATGGAAGCGGCTTCTAGGGAGCCGACAAAGATTGGGAGGCAGCAAGCAGAAATTATTTGCAGTACAAGTGGGAACTAAGAAACTCCAGAGGAGAGACAAAAGCAGAATGGAAGGGAGAAGTGTGATCTCACACCTTTTTTTTCTGATTGCTTCGCCTCACAGATATGGGTTTTATATCCTAATTTGCTTCTGATAAACAGAACTTCAGAGCTAAGAACCTAAATAGATTTTTTTAGTCACCACTCTTAAGGAAAACTGAGGCATTCCCTGTCTCCAGACTCTGTCAAGCAGACAAATATCCATCATGATGATGTCCCATCACGTTTCTCCAATATAAATAATAATCTAAAGGTAAAGCTTCAAATGAACAATGTTGAAGTGATAAAGCTTCAAGCATGTGCAGGTCTTAATGGGCTTTATCTGAGTTTCTTTGGTTTACCTCTCAAAAAGCTAAATATTAAGGATCTTTGCAGCATTTTAATTAGTATGTTAATTTTTCATTGCATTTCTATTACAGTCACACACAGCAGGAAACTCTATTAATTGCTTCTGTGCTATCTGTGTATTGCACTGGCTCAAACTTTAACATATTGCTAACTTGTTAACATGCTCCCCGCTAGGGTCTTGACCCTAGTACTGTCCCAGGCACTGGAGCTACCTCTGTGCTAGAAAGGAGTATGGAGAGTAACGTGGCCCCATAGCCAGGTCTCTGCCATATGTATGTAGTGAGACCAGAAATTTCCCTTGACTCCAGGGCAGGAGGATCCAGATGGCTTGCTGGGAGCAGGTCCTGGTGCATGGGATTTCCCGGACCGTGCTTTGGCATTGTCTGGGAGAGTGCTATGGCAAAACTGTGCCGGGGACTAGCCTGGTCACTTAACAGCCTAGGTGATTGAGCTTCATTGATTTGGCAATGCCAGCTTTTAGCTTGATAGTGTAGATGTGCTCTTCTTGGACATAGCCCTGTGGATAGAGAAAGATTCTCCTCAGCAGGTAGCCTGTATGTGAATACTTCCTGGTGGGGGGGGGCATTACAGTTTAGCTGTACATCATGTGAGCCATGACACACCACTTGTCCTCAGGGCCATGAAATGTATGCTGGCCTGATTTATTGGGTGGTATGCACATAGCCTTTAAAGTTCACGAGATGTCTTTTTGCCATGTTTAAATACACCTGACATGGAAGAAATAAAATTGTGCTTTGAAATATAATGTTTTATATTTCAGTTAAGAGGAAAAAATACAAAAGACTGACAAGTGTTTTTGAAATCAAAACAAACACCTCAGATAAATAAAACAGAAATCTGGCGGGACTGAGAAATCAAGAGAAACAAAAAAAAAATATATTTATTCAGGCACAGCTATTTTGAGTAATAATTGATCCTCAAATGAGCATCTTGACTATAAGGAAAAATACGATAGAAATGGATCAGTCAGCAGACAATGCGTTCTTCGAGCTTCAAATTATTTTAAGTGAGAGTTTACAGTGCTAGATTCATAAAAGAATACCAGTACAAGCTAAAACTGATACATCAGCTGTCCTAGAAGGAATAAACTATAAAGTAATCAACATCGATACTGTTTTAGAACCAAGACAGCACTGTCTGAATTGTAATTATGGTCAGAAATTTCCAATGAGTTGCTGTAAGGAGTGTACAATTTACTAGTGTACACAATGCACAAATATTGAAAGTTTATTTGGAGTAGTAATCCATCATTTGTGTCAAACATGACAGTGCAATCATGCAGTAAATGCATGGTGTGTCAGATGCTACCGATTAAACAGACATGATGGTTGCTGAATCACATGATTATGTTCCTCTCCATCCCATCTGCTATTAACAACAGATGCAAATGCCAAGGAATAAAAGCAGTGAAGAACTGCAGTAAATACAAACAAAAATAGATAGGTAAGCACATAAAAGCAAAGTGCCAGCAACAAAGTCAGCGTGAAAAAAAGACAGAACTCGAAAAAATCAAACTGATAAGGTTGTAATGTGTAATGAGCCAGATTATCAGAAAAAAATCCACATTAATAAACTGTTGTAGAAGTTTACACTGTGTGCTCCTTTTCATCACTTTTCCTTCTAGCTGCTGAACTGATGTTTATGGTTAGGATTTCATTAAAATACTGGCATGATAAAATGCCATTTTAAAATCAGACTTGTTCGCTTGCTAAAATATGATTTAAAGTCCCATATCTGTCTAACAACACATATCAGCAGGGGTTTCACTCCCAAGATGCTTTTAAAAATCCACCAGGTTCCTGTGAATCCAAGTTGCACAAAGATTGCTAAAACAGAGTTCATAATGTTCTGAATCCACATAAAAAAAAAAAAAAAAAAAAAAAAAAAAAAGGCCCAATTTGGCAACAGTTTCTAAAATACAGTCAAAAGCTGAGGGGAAAAAAAAGTGACCTTTAGCTACATTTTCTCTTCTTAGTCCTTTCAGTGTCCTTTTCAGGTGATGCAAAAAAAAGAGATTAGATTACTGCCTTCCTAAGTCTTCGCACAGCTGATTCTCACAGCAGAGGTCCATAGCCAGTTCTCTCCTATACAAAGAGAACAAGGTATCCTTTAGATCATGCTTCTTCCTGTAAATGTACTGAATTACTCCTTGGAGTGAACACTGCAATTGGTATCAGCTTCTCAACGACTTTGTATTTGGGAACAGTATCAGACAGACAAGAGAGTATATGAGAAATCCCTGAGAAAACCCAGTTGTTTGCTCAATCCCAATTTACAGAGTGTACAGAAAGGAAAGCAAGAACGAATGCATTTGATGTTGCCTGTGTATGCCAGTGTAATGCAGTATGTGGGTGCTGCTTGACATGATTGGGTTACAGACATACATTTCTGAGGCCAAATTAAAATATTTAATTCAACTTTATTTATTTATTTATTTATGACCAAGGCTATTATGTCTGAGACTGTGGTGCTCACAGAAGTAATTTACACTGCTCTGTGGCCAGGTTATCTTTTTCCTCTCATACTTGTATTACAAAATAACCACTCCCTTAGTTTTCACTTGCCACAGACACCACTAAACATTTCCACTGATCTGCTAACAGAGCTGATTACTGAGTTTGTCATAATTACTTCTGAAAAAAATAAAAGAAGAAAAAAAAATAAAAGCATGAGATTCAGATAATCTATTTAAGCTGTGTAAACTTAGACAATTTTTAGTTGTTTTGGTTTTGAAGACTTAACTGAATTCTGAGCTGAAGTGCTCATATCTCTTATCCTTCAATTGGAGGTAAAAAAAGGCAGCAACGCCAATAGCTGTGAGCAGTAGTTTTGAATCTGTCTGTGCCAATGTGGAAGGGGAGGAGACAAAACAAAAAGAAACTAGACAGTGCTTAAATTCATGAAACTGAATGGTAAGATGTTAATATATTTGTCTTTTATATCAGCATATATATATAAACACATTCAAATGCTGTTTTTATTAGAAGACTCCACTCTTTCGTAACAGTGGTTACTGCTGTTAGTCAAGATAAAGGCAAGCAGAAATATTAAAATATCTTAGCTGGTATGTGATAGCACCACAGGTGGATGTTTTCGAAACTGAGGGTATTGAAGTCCATCTGTACAGAATTGTCACTTTAATGGAAACAGCCTCCAAATTACAAAACACTGTGACAGAGAAATTGCATCACCTTTGAAAATTGCACAATTTATGTACAATTTAAAACCCATTAGAGAGAAAATGTAGTTTCCAGTCTGAGAAATTTTCATTTGAGAAATCTTGTTGCATAACAGTAGTGACCTAGCAAATAAATAAAATATTCCCGTTTTAAGACAGAAACTTTATGCTGGAATTTAATTCTCATGTGACCCGCTCAATAAAGTCAAACTGTCATATCCAAGATATACCACAAAATTATTTGTGATAATGATTCAATTTCAGTTTATCACTAAGAACTGAGACTGATTGGTTGAGATGAATTCAATCCCAGAGCATCGCACTATGGAATGTTTGAGTCAAGAACTTCCTAAAAGCCTCTTGAGGAACAGTTCAGACACTCTTTGTCTTCCTGTAGGGGTGCGTAAGGTCCAGCTTCCCCCACTAGCACAGTCATGTAATCTATGACATCAAAGGAACCAGGTGAACACATATATGAGCAGAAAAAAAAAATCAGAAAGGTTTTCAGGAAAGGTTCCAGTGCAATGGACATTTAATCTGGAACAGTCTAAAGACCACTTCCTTTGATCAAATTGAAATCTCTAGTATCAAACATCAGTAGTGACAAAAAAAAAGTTGAATGCCACAGGGTGAGAGAAGAAAAGTTCATTTGTGCCCCTTCGAGGGCTAATGCCCTAAAGGTATGCATTTAGCTAATACTTCCTCATGATGGCAAGAAAGAGATAATGTGTTGCAGGAAAAGGCAAATAATTTCCATATTCCTGTTTTTTTTGATCCCATCCACTGTTAGCTCTCCTTCCCTAAGTACAGAAGAGAGCTGTGCGTTTGAGAGGCTTTGGAACAACCTGAGAAGAACCACACATCCCATTTTAGATGTCAATACTGTCTGGAGCTTCAAGTAGCGAAAATAAGAGAAAAACAAGACCAAACCATACCAACCAACCAAATAGAAAGCTCAAGAAAAATATTAAGCTGCAGAAAGGAGAAGTTGTAAGTGCCAGTAGGTAAGAAGCAAAAGCCCTGAAGCATGAGGGTTAATTAAAATATAGTACCAAACCTCAGAACTGACAAATTTTAGTACCTGTTTTGAAAATGCCTCCTGATCAAGCACCAATATATCACAAATGTCAATTTAGTAACATTGGTGTTATCCTCATCTTGTCACACAATCTAAGAAACCGAGCTTATAAACAGTTATTCTCTCCAGATAATATCTGTGCCCTTAACTGCTCATCCTCTTGTAGGATAACACATATACCTCCTAAAACATGCTCTCTCCTCTATCCATAACCAGATATTATCTTGGCTTGTCCAATCCTTTTCTTGGCTCTTCCAGTTTTTTATATTACTGGCTCTTTCCAGCAGCAGATCTGTACATATTACTGCATCTTTTCCTTTCCTTTCTGCTCTTCACTGCAAAGTATTTATTCCTTGATTAACTAATGCAGGTTGTTTTATCCTCCAAATAAATACACCACTGTACCATAGTTAAAATCATCCAGTTAATAAATATGGTCTGTGAAATGTGCAATCTCATAGAATACTGCACTGTTTCCTTAGAAGAATAAATATTTTTCCTGTGGTACTGGGGGAAATTCTGAAGTATTTCAAACAGCAGTGTCAAGGATAGCAGTTAATATCAGTGGTAGCAGCTACTCTCAAAAGAGAAAACCGATCCTGTGTCAGTTTTCCTTTTCAGAAAAGAAGTTCCATCAGAGTTCTCTTCAGAAATGATGGGAAGACAAAATATTTCTGAACCAAGTATCACCAAACATCCCTCCATCCTGTATCAGAAGCTACCTAACTTATTTACATGTTGGATATTGGCAAAGGCTCTAGTACATCTTAAATCAAGTATCTCCAGGATTTAAGATTCTTCTCTGGTTTAGGATTCACAGATTAGAGACCTTCCTTTAGTAGTCTTCAAAAAGCTGGTGGAAATCCTGGCTGCTAAAGTTACATATTAGGATACTGAGCATAGAGACGTTATTTATGCACCAGGATGTTTTTCTAAAGCATCCAAGTCTGAGAAGCTGTACATAGCAGGCTTTCAGAATTCTCCAATGGATCTTCAGAGAATCTACTAGGCGCTTTTTCTATTTCTATAACCAGAGAGAAACTTTCACAAATTCCATTCAAGGTCACAAAAGAACTTGGGAAAAAAAAAGGAAAAAACAAAACAAACAAAAAAACCCTTTAACTCCCACATATCAGATTAGTTAATTCTAGCAGTAAAGAAATACTCTGCTTTTCCTTTGGTGCTTTTTGGTTCTAGCTTAAGATCTTTGGAACAGATAGATAGAGACAGACAGAGAGAGAGGTATATATTCAGGTCACGGTACAGACCTGGTATAATGGACTCCTGGTATATGACAATAAAAATAAATGCTAAAATTGATGCTGGCTCAAGGGGCATTGTGAGGGATGGAAAACATTTCTGCTGATTTCAAAGTTTCTTTGCCCTTTTTTAAACTATTCTAAGTAGTGAGTTCTGTTTTTTTCACAGATCGTTCTCTGTAAATCCCCTCCTATACACCATGACCCTGCAACTACAACATGTTTAAAAGCAACTATAAACTTTAAAAGTTGTTTTTTGGGTTTTTTTGTTGGATGTGTCTCTACCTAGAAGAAAATAACTGAAAGTAGGAGCAATGTAATGTAATGTCAGTACTGTGATTGTTTTAATATATGATACACTTGGAACACTATAAATCGTTTGCACCTGAATGACTCTCATGTCAATCCATTACAATACTCACTGATTGTAGAAACTAAGAGCAGTCTTTATAAGCAGTCATTTTTACAACAGAGTAGTATTATTTTGTACTTTCCAGTTGCAGAATGGTTATCAAATGGTCTAAGGTCTTACTGCATACAAAGTGTCTTGTATGAGTGGTCACTTCTGGTCACTTCAGTTGTGAATCATGAACCGCTCGCGTGGGATTTGTCCTGAGAATAGATGGACACAAGAATCCTGAGAGGCAAACACCATATCTGTCCATTAAACATTATTAGTAATGCATTCCCTAGAAAAGGCCACCTGTACCCTATTCCACACAACACATGGCATTAGCACTTCCTCATAGCAAAACCTCACCTAGCCTTGGTGCTGTGGCGGCAAAGGTTAGAAGTCCACAGAAGTTCTCTTACAATAAGCTTAAGTCATCTTTAAAGTTTTCTCCAGCCAGCTTATTAACTTTGACGTGAGATTAAAGTGAGGTTCACGGAGTCACGAAGCCCACCTTTCGATTAAACATTCCTAATAATGCTCTAATATCATTGTCCATTAATATACAGCGAGGAGCAGAGCATCAGGATTTTATTTCTAAAGCTATGCAATTTTAAATGTTTCTTCATTTATTTGGTTCTGCAACTATATTGTTTCATGTTGTTGGTTATATTTATGTTATAAATATGAAGTGAGGCATATGATCAGAACAAAAATAGTAAAAAATACTTTGTTTATAGAGTGTTTCTTTATACAATTAGACATAAAAAACACATGTTATAATTATGTATTTATTTTAGGAATTGTTTTGTGCTCAAAGGTAGTGTATAAGCAGTATTTCAATTCTACTTGCTTACCCAGGGTATGAAAATGTCTCTCTTCCCTAGTTGGGCAAGGAAATCATGCATTAATATGCATTTTCTTGCTGACCTAATGCAATTGCCCTGAGCCAAGTTGGAAAGCAGCACCTCTGGTCCTGTTTCCTCTCCCCTACAGATCAGTGAGAGGCAGGAGTGGGCACATCCTGGATGATTAATTTATTTCTCTGTGTGAACTGGTGTGTTTTGTAGAAGGCATTAGACATGCCTTACTGGTATAGACCAGTAATAAACGATTCTCCCTTGAAATAAGAAGGCAACCAGAGATATTTGTGGGGAACAGGATGCATAAACACAACATGCAGCTAAAACAAGACTCACTGTTCTAAGACTCTGTCACAACAGAGAAGTTAGCTGGGTATAAATTTACATGGTGTTTGTAACTGTAGACTTAATTATCATATAGGCACCTAACACGCAATATGCATAACCATACAAATTAAAATAACTTACAAATCAGGAAAAAGTAATAAGTGAATTCACACCAATATGTATACTTTAAATATGAGCTTCTAGTCACAATCAAATGATCCAAGAGGTAGCTTAGCCTGACTTTTTCAGTCATGCCATATTTCCAGTGTTAGTATCTGAATTTTTTTCCCAACACTTTTTCAGCCATTTTAAGTATTACCAAGAGGGCTATACTGATCACTGCCTGGAAACAAGAACCAGTTCACACGTGGGGCTATAACACAAACAAGCAGGAAAAGTGTCAGATAGTGGAGATCCCTCAATCAGAACAAAATTTTAAAAGTGTTAGATGGAATGCCGAAATAGGAAGGCTATCTCTGACTTAAATCAGGAGCAATTACTTTGGACTCATAGCGTTAGTAAAATCTATCCTTGTTTAACATTTTGATAAAATAGTAACTGAAAAATAACCTGCAATGGATTGTTTCCCTGTATCTAAATGCTCCATTTGACTATCTTTTCCATACCCCAAACCTCACCATTGAACTACCAAACACTGAGTAATTGTTTCCTGTGGATCTAGAAGATATTGCCAGGTTATACACCTGCAGCTTTAATGAATATGTCAGTAGACAAGAGTGCAGAAGAAGGCAATGATGGGGTTTAGTGAACTAATTTCAGCCCTTGTGACAACTGTCTGGCAGTCTCGCTCCAGCACCCGACTGCTAACAAGGCAGCCCTTGCAAAATGGATCATCTGTGGGCATTACACTTAGACTGGTTATTGTTACCCTTCTCCATGATGTATTGCAAGGCACTTACATTAATTTTGTGGGCTTGATAAAAGGATATATTAGTACACTTATTCAGAATACATTCTCCACGGTGATTTTCATTTTACATGCTTTGATTCTATCTTCCTAATATTACAAAGGAATTGTTGCAACTTGGTAATTTTATTCTCAATTTGTTTAATGCTGATTTTTCCTATAGATTTGGAGGTAGGTTCCCTATGCGTATTTTGGGATAAAGAAGTTAGTTAGACTGGCCACATACTTTAGTTATGCCAGGCAGAAACAGACTTCCTGTTGTAAACCATGTTGTGTCAGGGAATCAGATGAAATAATTAAGGAGAGCCACAGCACTCCAACTGGCTTCTACAAGCTTGTCTAAAGAACCCCTGCTAGTTGTTTACAATTTGCTTTTACAAGTCAATTTCAATTACATGTCTTCCAACAATAAAGGTATTTCCTTCTTTAATAATTTTTGTGAAAAAAATCTATGAAACTTTGAAATTACACTCCCATCTTATAATTCATGTTTGATGCGGTATGCCTCGTGTCTTAACTTTGAACTGGCTCATACTCCACTGTAGTTTCTCTTAAACCTGCTCTTTGAAATTCCTTGTTTTCATCTGCTGAACTCCTCTCGAGGACTGTCTTACTATAGCTGATTTATCTGTTGAATATAAGGAAAAAAAGATGCTGACAGACTTTAGGAAGAATGTTACTTCTTGAGCCTATGCAGCATATCAAGTAATTCTAGCATACTAGCCATAACAACAACCTACAGGTTATACTTCCAAGCCACACCAGTTACTCAAAATATTTTGGTAACCACTGTTTAGTTCTGTGCCCTTCTTCTCAGTTTGGGTTTCGCAAGTCTGCAAGGTCTCAGTAGCTGCTGATTATGACAGCTGAATCTACAGTTGCAGATGACATGAAAGACCACTGCCTTGTGGTTCTAGTCATCTGCATGAGATGCTACTAACACTAAAGTGCTTTTCATTAATGCATATTGTCCTGCACCACCAAGCTAATTAGTATTCTAGTTTAGACAAAATGTTACATTAAGAATTTAAAGGAAAGCTCTTCTGCCATATTAGCCATCATAGTCAAAACCAAAAACCATTTCTAAATCATAATGTTTGTGAAATTATATTTATATATAAGTTACACATGTGCAAAATTAAAATGTTCTTTTAATTATTGCCTCCCCACTTATTTGCATTAAGTTTCACTTATCGATTTGCCTGTAGGTGCTTGATAGGGTTTAAAAAGACAGCTGACATCGCATGCCTAAACTGTATAGAACATAAAGCTAACTATTCCTTCATCTGCTTTCATAAATGTACAATGTTTGTTAATATTTTCAAAGGAGGCTATACAGACTTGAACCAAGTATCGAGGATCATTGCCTGAAGATTAGCTAAGTGACAAGAATTAAAGACATACTGTTATCCTCAAAGTTTCTCACCACATAGGTATAGGTAATGTCACTTCATTTCTGGATCAAGCTCCAAATATTTAAGCAATTTATTGTTATGGCAGCTAGGAGCAACTTGTCGTTTTGGCAACAGAAGTTCTGACATTACCTTCAAAAGTGGCAGAAGATCATGATTTTTTTAATTATCTTAAACACATAAGAAACTGAGTTTGAAAGTGTAATAGATTAGAAAGAAAAGCATCTTTCCCTGGCACTAATAAACTTCTGTGTTCAAGAGGAATTGCCTTTGGAATTTGTTATGCTTACTATGTCTTTCCATTTAGTCTGTTAATCCAAAGTTTTAGAGGCTTTCTTGCTCTTTGTATCAGTAACAGATTAGGATCAAAACAGTTTTCATTTAAACATTATACTGGCTCTGAAAAAAATATAGATAAGTGTCTCCTTAAGTTGTTTTGACCTGTGTCTTCTTTAGGACATTTGTTTTTTGTTCTTTATTTCCCTTCATTTCCTCTGCAAATAAATATTTCCACTTCGGGTTCTTATGACTTTTCTCTCATCATGAAAATACTAATCTCACATTAACTGAAATGTGCAGTAATAAAATATATGCCTTTTGTTTCTTATCAGTTGTTCTTACATAAATAGCACTTCAGAGATTCCTAAAATAGCTACGAAGTATTCCCTTGCTTTTCCTCAGAGCACATTAGTTTTGCTAGGTTGCACCTCCAGCTTGCTATATCTGTTTCAGATCTGACTGAGAAATTACAAAATCTGATACATTAAACCTCATATATATGCCATTTATATTCCATTTAAAAAAATCACAGTAACAGCAAAGAATGCTGAATTAACTGTGTTAATGCATAACAACAAATTGCCTTTAAAAGTATCAAAGAAGAGCCTCTATTATCAACAAAACACAAGTTTAAGTGTTTATAAAAAATCAAGAATAAAAGTAGAATTAAACATCAATGTTGAGAGAAGGTAAATTTTGGGGTTTTTGTGTTTCCTTGTTTTTTTGTGGTTGTTTTTTCTGGCTGTGTTTGCCTTGTTTGCCTTTTTCTTTTTTTCTTTTCTTTTTTTTTTTTTCCCCTGATCTTTATTAAACTTGGATTTATGTGTAATTAGGCAAGTTCCTAACCTGGCTAATAAGGCCTTTTGTCTCCCTAAGCAAGATTTATACTGCAGTCTTCTGTGCCTTTAACCTGGAAAAGCGGATTGCACACCTTCATGATTACTTGCTTTTCGTGCTACTTTTTGATCTACGCCAAGACAAGAATTTGGGCAGCTGCACTCCAACCAAGGGACTGTACCTGATTTAGCTTTTATCTGGAAAAATCCTGTTTGGCTTTTGTTTTTTTTTTTTTCCTGGATATCTGTTTTCAGCCAGACTGGTTCACGTATTCGGTTGCTTTTGACTAATTGACTTTGACTAATTTCTTCAGTTGAATAATACATGTAGCAGAAAAAAAGAGTGACGTACTGCAAAAGGAAATCTGAATAATTTTCATACTTTATCCACTGTTCCTCTGAGTAAATTGGCTTCTTTTACATCTCAGTGTGTTCATATTAGCCCTGCTACACAAGTGGAAATAAATAACAATTTTTATTATATTCTTTTTCATAAATACGTTTCCTACTTATCCAAAATTGTGAAATTACCTAGTTTTCTTGTGCTCTTAGATTACCTGTTTTACCCATACTTAATGGATATGTCAATTAACTCGTCCATTAAAAGCATTGCTTACAAAAGCATAATGAGTACACAGCTGAAGAAAATAAGCAAAAAACGTGTAACATCCATACAGCTATGTAAGGAACAAAACTTCCAGATCCTGTTATTATGAAAGTACAGGTTCCGTGTGTATCTTTTACATGACGATTATGAGACAAATTACACCTAAGTCTTAATAAGCATTCATTACACCTAAGTCTTTAGCTGCCTATTGGCATGGTAAATTCAAAGAGGTTTTGTAAACTTCAGCATGTGGGTAAGCACCTAAATACTGCAATACTGAATGCTAATAACCACACAAAGACAAATAGGAGAACTGATAAGAATTTAATAAAGCATGCGAATTACACTGAAATAAATATTTCTGCCCAATGAGCTTCACTGAAAAAAAACACTGGATTTTGTTTGTCTACACCTGTTCCATCTTCTGTTGCTTTATAGTCTGCTTTTGGCTCTGCTTAAAATTGCACAGATGACTGCAGTATGCTTAGTATATCATAAATGTTATAAAAAAAACTAATTAGTTTCCCTCTTGTATAAGAATGACACCATTGCCTCACCAGTTTGTGTGCAGATTAAAATTTTGGCTATCAAAATTTGACACTTTTAGGTTACAGTTTGATGCTTTTACACTCTGATCTTGTAAAGGGTTTAGCCTGAAAAACTGTAGGTTAATTCTGAAAGGAATAAACTGGTGTTTTGACATAAAAAATATTAATAAACTTGAGCTTTTTCTCAATTTAGACCAGATATGGAATAAATTTAATAAGTTTGAAGATGAGTGCACATAGATGTGCACATAGATGCACATAGCTCGAATTCTTTTTGTATTTGTTTGTTTGTTTGTTTTCTGAACTTGTTGCTGTCTTAATTATACTTCTACAAAAATGTAAAATAATTCTACCTCTTAAAAGTTGAGGAGGAACAGTTTTGCTTTATGTTGAGGAGTGGCTCAAATAAACAGTGGTCTACCTGGGATCAGAGGACAGACTAACATACAGGACATCTTGGTAGGTATCTGCTGATCAAGAAGAAACAGATAAAGCCTTCTTTAAACAATGAAAGGAAACCTCCTGGTCATGACCAGTGCTCATGGAGAACTTCAACTACCACCATGTCTGCTGAGAAGGGAATAAGCTTGGGTGTGAACAGCCCAGGAGGCTTCTGCAGTATGTTAATGACTATTTCTTGATGCAGGTGATTAACAAACTGACTAAGGAGATGTTCTGTTGGACCTGTTAATCACAAAACAGAATAAATGGTCAAGGATGCGAAGGCCAAGCTTCACAGTGAAGCCTTCACTTCACTGCAGCCTTGGCTGCAGTGATTATGAAACTATGAAGTTTAAAGTCCTGCAAAATATAAGCAAGAAAAATAGTAGAATTATAAATAATAGAATTATGATCCTGTATTTCAGGATTATTGATCTTGAGTTGCCCAGGGATCTGCTTGGCAGGATCCCATTGCAGACTGCCTTGGAAAGTAGAGAGGTCCAGCAAAGCTGCTTGATCTTCAAGGGCAACTTCTTCTATGCAGAAGACCATCCACTTGGACATGAAGAAAGCAGAGTGAGTATAGCAGAAGTCCAGTGATGATAAATACAGACCTCCTGACTGAGATTAAAATACAAAAAAGAAGTACCCAGAAGGTGGAGGCAGGAATAAACCACTCATGACAGATATAGAAATGTTGCCCTGCATGCAGGGATGGAGCTAAGAAAATCATAGCACAGCTGGAACTGGAAAAGGTCAGGGAGGTGAAATGCAGAAAGAGGGAATTCTATACTTCCATATATACTCAGGCAGCAAAAGACAGAGTAAAGAGTATGTGGCACAATGTTCCATGGGACAAGGGATCTAATGATGAAGAGCATAGATGTGTCTTTCATCTAATGATAAAAAAAGAAAGTATTCAGTGGTCTTTTTACCTTAGTTTTCACTGGAAAGGTCTGCCCTCTGGCCTGCCAGTTCCCCAAGCCTAATAGAGATCCGCTGAAGTGAAGCATTACCCTCAATAGAAGAAGAAAGAGTCATGGAGAGCACGGGATCTAATGGGATGCACCCAGTGTGTTGAGGGAGCTCTCCAGTGTCCACCTCTATCTACTTTGAAACACCGCAGTGATAGAAAGAGGTTCTTAGTGACTGCAAATAAGGAAAAACTACCCACTGCTTCAAGAAGGGCAAGAAATATGGAGGGAAACAAGACAAGTCAGTCTCAACTCAGTATGTGGGAAGGTTATGGAACAAATCATTTTCAAAGCCACCTCTACTTTGAGTGGAGACTCAGCTATATGTTAGAATCATAGAACCTCTTGAGAGTTCGCTTCCTACCTAATTATTCTGTGGGTGTAATTTATGCCTGAAGTCAGCATTGTAAGCTCACATTCACAGGAGGAAAAAGGAACTGTAAGGGGTTCCTGGGTTTCAAATTAGAGATCAGGTATGTCTACCCTCTTTAGTAGCCATGAGAAACCTTAATATGATAGGTGAAGTAATAGAAATACGAGATAAAAAGCTTGTGTTTGCTATGTTTGAACAGAGATAGTAGTATTTCCATGTTGTACATTCCTATTGCTAGTAATGTAAATACCTCTTGGGAAATATAACTCTAATTAAATCTAATAACACCAAAAATATATCAGAATCCATCTTTCTTATTTGTTCTCCAAATAAAATTACTCCAAAGACTAAAAATTGCAAGTGAACCAAAGCAACAATAAATAAGAAATATTTACCTGGTGTGACAGGTAATAAAATAAGCCCTTTAAGCAAGCATGCCTCTAAATTACAAGTTCAGGTTCTACATTAAATAAAAAGGACCCGTTACATGACAGTGATCTTCACCATCAGAGTGCTAAAAACTGGAACATTATCATGTAAGTCCCTCTGAAGGAGCTTCAACAGCTATAGAAAGTTACACATGTGCTCATATTTTATCCAATCTCCTTTGAACTTCTAATTAACTCGAAAAAATAATGTGTTTACTCCATAGATCACACTGGATCAGCAACCCTGGAATGTTTGCTCTGTTTGCAAATGAACAAAGCAACATACCAATAACCTAAGGGATTCGTTAATTGAAATTAATTACATGAAAATTGGTTCCAAGCAAATCTTCCTCTTAAGAGAACTGTCTATTTATGTGCATCCTAGTTAAGCGAGTTCTATTATAATAGTGTTCAAAGACTGTTTCTCTGTATATTACTGATTTAGCTATATTTTTCAGGCAAACTGCAATATATATTGTAAACACAGACAAAACCATTTAGATATTAAGACAATATTAAAATTCTAAATGCAAACAATCAATCCCAGTTTCACAGGATGTTTTGAAATTCCACAACATCCACCTTCTAAATGTAAAATAAGTATTTTAATGCCTGAAGTTGAGGAAATTAGATTGCTACTATGTTTTATGAGAACAGACTGCCTCGTACAACATTATGGTGTTCAGCCTCACAGAGTATTACAACGAAAACTGGACAAAATTTGGTTGGAATTTATTAGCAACCCTTCATTTAGAATGTGAATGTAGGAAGCAGTTAAATTCCTTTCCTGAGTAATGTCTAAAACATGAGACAATTCAAGTTGCAGGCTATAGGCCAGGCTGGGCAGTAGCTAAAATCATGGATCAGGAAGGGCAGAAGAAACTGAATGTAAACTTAAGAAAGCACTAAGAAAATTTCTGATACGAAGTCTGAATGGGAATAAGCTCGGATATGTGAGCAAAGACAAGACAAAACAACATTTATTTGAAAGGAACATAGGGAAATGTTCTTCACAGAAATATCTGATTCATCTTTTCTATTTCTCTTTCCATTAACAAGAGTTTGCCAATCCCCGCCAACACTGGCATATCTTTAAATCACATATTTGAATATATATGAGAATATTCTCACAAGTTTTTTTTGAATTGCAATTCCAGAATAACATGCAAAGCACTGATTTCCATTTAGGATATAATTTGTTTACACTAGAAAAGTGATTGTCTACCACGTGATCCTATTTTGTGGCTCTGCCATTTCATCTTCATTTCTTCTCAAATAAATTACTTATTCTAATGCTATAATCATAGCTTCTGCCTGAGATCAGATCTAACAATCTGCTGAAGCACCTTTCCATTGAAGATCCCTTGTTTCATTCTCTTACACTGCCTTATATTTTTACTTTTTTTAAAACTTTGGTCAGTTTCTCAGTTAACCAGCTCTCTCTCTTGCATCTGCCAACAGCACAAGATTAGGGTCAGTCACTTTCTTGCTCTTCATTCTGTCTGCAAAAGACACATTTCTTGGGTGATTCACAGAAGTGCTAGAAGCAGCAGGAAGCCCTGTCACCCAGCTCCAGCACCCCCCTATGTCTACTGCAGCACAGCCGCGTCACTGGGCCAACACTCATATAGAGAAGGGCACAAGAAGAATTCTGCAACAGGTTCCAGAAGTTCCCTTAATAAAATCCTCTTTTTTTTCTTTCTCCATGAGAAAACGCTTACAACGAGCTTTTAGAAAAGACGGAAATGCTTTACCGCAGCAGATATGACAGTGAAATGAATTACTCAGTCTAAAAGCTCAGTTACTTCAATTCTTCTGGGATGCCTTTCGTGGTTTTCCATATATGAATTTTATATTTCTCCATATCACAAAACTCCTGGAGCTGGTGACTGAGTAACCATATTAGCAAGTCTCACAGATCTCAGGAATTGATACTCACTGTATTACCCAATATACAAAAAAACCCCAAACCAAACAAAAAATGAAACCATTAAGTACATTAAAGATAATTACATTTTAGGATGATTTTCATCAAGAAAGCAGTGCCTGTTCAGTTATACAAATTATTTCTTGGCATACTGCTTTTGTGGAAACTAACTCAGACTACTGCTTTATCTTATAAATCAAGTAGATTTTGTGAATTTGCTGCAAAATGTCTTGGGTATGCTATATTAACCTTTTTTGCTAAAATGAATGAAAATTTCTCTTATATTTCAATTGTACTGAACCCTGGAAAGGTGAAATGTGAGAGAAACAAAGCAACTTTGAACTTCAGCCACTGAAGTAAAAATAACAAGAACACTATATATGTCTTTATGTGGTTATATAGCCACTTACAGTTGTCATGACAGCCCTTGATTCTTTTATTATTGTTATTACTGCTGTCCCCAGAAAGGTAAATAGATGTAGGAATTTAAGTGTTAACATTGCTTTTGGAAATGGTATTTAATCATCTGCAAAAAACACAACAGAAATAAAATGAAGCTCAACGTCTAGCAGAAGAGTAGAGTAGCTAACTTTCTAATTTTGACCCTAAAAACTTTCCATGCAGATGCTGCTTAACACAGAGCATCTAACACTGCAGGGGGGTTAGCAGCTCAAACCTTGATAGGGTTGTACAACTCAGCTGTGCCTCAATGAACTATTCTATATTCAACCACTAAGGAGCCTGAACCAAATGACAGCAGAGCAGTTGCTGTTGTGCTCCCTCTTTTTGATATTCAGGAGCTAATGATGTGTGCACTCCACAGGATACGGAGAAAACAACTTTATTTTACCCTCTGTGTGACAGAATTCAAACAATTTCCATAGTATTCAACAGTGACTTCATAACTGAGCTGGTTGACAGTTTTTGCTTCTTCTGTTGAAGGTGTATCATTGTGCAGGAAAAATGAGAGATTCATTTACATCCATTTGGTTTGGTTTGGTCAGGCCTTCATATAATGCCCATTTATGCTAGAAAGATAAGGACACTGGCAATTAAGAAGTGTCTATCCTTACAAGCAGTAAAGTAGTTGCTGTGTTTACATGCAGTTCATGCCTGAATAAGTATTGTTAAAGAAGAGTTTGCTAAATTAGTCCAGGGAATCACACAGCAATTTCATCTAATTGCCATTCGTCAGAACTTTATTACAATGACTGAATATTTTTGATTACTTTAAGAAAGGGAAGATGATACAACTTCATAATATGTCAGAGGCTCCACAAAAAGAATCAGTAATTCCATGATTTATCATTTCAAACTACACTCACAGTTTCAAATATTGTTTTCTGTTGAAAATTACCATCACTTAAAAAAGCATTTGTTGCCACTGGTGTTGTTGCTTTATTATTTATTATTATTTTAAATATATAAAAATTGATCTGATTATTTAATTTCTGTATGTTCAGCTGCATAAAGAATGCAGACAGCTAGCTTTACTAAATACTGAATTTTTAGACAGTTGAACTAAAGTGAGATGTAATATATGAAAGTCAAGCATCATCAACACCTTCTTTTTCACCTGTGTTTTAAAAGAAAGCTGCTGTAACTGAAACTTGTGTATTGTAGGTACTCTTAAAAATGCCAATGGATCAGATTATGACCCTCAGGGGTTTAGGCAGAGGAGCACCTTTTCTGGATTATCTCGTATCCTAGCCAATTTTTTCTGACCTATATATTTTTTACTGAATCATAAGTTTTAAGAGGAAGTGGCTTGCAGGTGAATAATTCATATACAGCAGTGCATTAAGGTATTGCATAGGTTTGGTGGGGTTTTTGTTTTTGTTTTTAATCATTATTTTTAACATCACACCATACTGAACTCACATTATGTCCTGGTAAAATTCTCTGAAAATATAATACAAGATATTTCAGTGTTCATTCACTGCAAGGATATTGACACAGTACCTGCTAGGAAATGGAAATTTGGAACTAGTCAGGCCTGAGATGCTGCAGATATAGGAGCAGGTCTGTAGCTCAGTGTTCAGAGATGACAACGCAAATTACACGATAAATTCAGTCACCTTTTCATCACGTGCTGCCATTTTAATAATTAGTATATTCTGCTGTATGCAGTTAAAGATTCTGGTAGGTACATTTTGGATGTGTGAATTTTAGTATACAGGTTGATGAAACTGCTTTCAAAATGCAAATGTTTCTCTCAGAACTGATTTATAAATCACCTCCCAGCTGGTAATGATTGTAATGAAGTAGTAATTAAACAGAGATATTGCTCTGTGGAGATCATCATACTGCTTTATCGAGAAAATTGATGTTAGAAATAAAGTTTACATAAAACATCATGGCTATCTGTCTTATAAGTATTATATGAAATAACAAAGTTCATATTTAAGCTCTTAAATTTCTCTGTGGTAGAGTAGCTTGATAATTCAAGGGTAGCTCATACACTTCTCCCCCCCTGAAAATTCTCAGTATATCCACTGGGAGAAAACACTTCCTGGCATCAACATGTAACAGGCCCCACTTGACACAAGAGCCACTCTGCTTTAGTTTATTTGATCAGGATGTGGCAAGATAATTAATCATCCCCCAATAACACACAGAATTGTGAACAGCCTCCCTGGTGCTGGATCTCAGTACCCTATTTACCACACTTCTCTTTGTCGCTGTCTGGGCATGGTGGCCCCTCGGGACAGAACTGGCTCAGTGGTGCTGCTGACCACCCACTCAACCAGACAACCTGGCACAGATGCTGCAAGATCCCACTCTACCCTGGGCTTCTTCAGCTTGGAAAAGAAGCTGAGCAGAGGCAGAGGAACCCCTTCTCCATTAAGTCAAGCAGCTTTGCATGTGAAACCAAGTTTCACTAAATTTGCAGCTTAGTCACTATTTTGCCCTCCTTTCTCTGCATGTCCCCAACATGCAGGAAAATAAGCTCAGGCATTTTGTTCTCCATCTAGCATCTATTTACAGGCAGAACAACGCTTCAAGTGTAATTACTGAATTACAGAAGAGACACCAAAGCTCTACCTTTATTCTCAATTGCACTTTTCAAACACTGATTGGTCTAAATACTGGTGTTGATGTTTATTGACTACTGTATGCCCATCACTGATAATTTAGTGAAACAGTTCCCTGATGCACAGTTGTTAAGGGATTTTTTCAGCTTTCTAAAACAAATTATTTTATCTCAGGGTGAGGAGAAAGATAACATTTTGCCAGATAACTTCATGCAAAGGAATATGAATGGTAACCAAATAATTTCCCTAATATATTCTGCTTTGGTTTCTCTTTTATAAGGACATGGGTGTCTAGTTCATTACAATGTGTTTTACTAAAATGTCGATTCCTTTTAACCACATCTGATTTCACAGAATCACAGAGTGTTAGGGATTGGAAAGGGGCCTCAAAAGATCATCTAGTCCAATCCCCCTNAATGAGGTCACCTCTCAGTCTCCTTCAAACTGGACACCCAGCTCCCTCAGCCTTTCCTCATAAGGAAGATGCTCCACTCCCTTCATCATCTTTGTTGCCCTGCCTTGCCCTGTGCTGGACTCTCTCCAGGATTTTTACAGGAAGAGTACGCAAAAGAATAATGGAGAGAATACAGACAAGAGAGACAACAAAATTAACCTCATTAAAGTAAGATGCATGTCACCATCCTTATGGAAGTATTGTGTGATGAAAAATATAAATCATAATTGCTATTTAAAATGTTAGTTTCACTTGAGCCTACCATTTCGCTGTTCACAGAGATTACTCAAATTAAGCTACATCTCAAATCAGATAATTTAAGAAATCCTAAGTTAAAGGGCCTCGACAAGCAATAATCTGAAAGACTGAAATAAAATCAAGATCTATTAAAAACATACGTTACTACAGACAAAATTACAAATATATATTATGCAGACTGAGAAAGGGAGATGGCCTGTTCCTGCATGCCCATAAAAAAGTTAATTATGTTCCTTCCGATGTCCAAAATTGTGTCACAGCCTGTCTTGTCTGATGCTGAATATCTGCATTCCCATCCTGCCCTTCCATTTCACTTCCCTCACCCATACTGTTTCGAACTCCTTCATCAGCCTTGAGGGCCGAATGTCTTTCATCTTTCCTTCCCTTTTCACTTATCCCTGTGATAGTTTCTTCCTTTTTTTTTTTTTCCACTTTCACTCTTCACATTCCCTTCAGTCTCACTTTCCCCTCTTATCAGACCGTGTATGAACTTTGCCGCAAGCACAGTTGTATGAAATGATTTTTAGTGCTGCCAGCAGCTGGGAGAGTATTGCTTTAATGATCCTTCATGCGAACCAGATTAAAAGCCTCAAGCACAAGTGACCTGTAGTCCAGAACAAACCTTCTGTTACAGTCATCATATTCCACACCTTAACTTTTTCTTACTGTAGAGCCTACATATAAAAGTACATACAGACATAGCCTATTGACAGAGAAAAATTGAATCACTTTTTTACACTAAATTTAAAGCCGTGTGTGTCATCCTTATGTATACCAAACCCAATTTTTTTAGGAGTTTGGTTTCATGGTGCTCAATCAAGAGCTTCTCATCTTCTTTCAGAGAAAACAGTATTTTGACAACAATGTATCTGAGGATACACTCCCACTCACGCAGTTCCCTGCAGACACATCTAACAATACTGTATTTTCCCACAACCTAGGAGAACTTTAAGTGACCATACCACATCATTCATTTGTAAATCAGAACATTAAACTTCTCTCAGCTGATATATCAAAGGATTTACAGAGCAGAGAACAAAATAACTCCAGTTGCAAGCATTCCCCTAAGGACTGAAATACCATGTGTTGGCAGATACTAGATATTTAAACAAACGTAAAAAAACTATAATGGTGCGTAAAATCATAATAACTCAAGATAAGCACCGATTTAAAACAAGTCTTTTATAAATTAGCTATCTTTATGAAAGCACTGCACTTACTAACAGCTCCGCGCCTATACCCTGTTTCTGATGCTGGACAATGGTTTCGTGTTCCCAGGAGGCTGCTCACTCTATCCGCTGGGTTCAACAGGACACCTTGGCAGCTCTGTTCTACTGGGGTTATGACAGTCTCGTTCAGACAAACAGCAGAACCTAAGCAAGAGAACCGTTTTCTGCAGGGAAATATTGCTCTGTATGTACATGCAGTTTCATTTGCCTTTTACTTACAGAATTCCTGTTATTTGCTACGTTTGCAAGGAAAGCTGCTACAAAAGGAAAGCTAAATTTAGCAATTTATTCCAAGAGATAGACAGCCATATTTATAAGGTAGAAAATAATTTTCTTCAGAAGATTTGGCTAATACTGCTGTAGTTAATTCCAAACAAGGACCATTGTGGATTTTGATCGCAGTTCCCTTATGCTTAATTGGATGGCTGAGGCTAAAAATATTCCCCGTGGTCAACTATGCCACAGTGTAAGATTACATTAAATACGCCAATCACAGGGTTCAGGCAGAAGGGTATAAAGAGCAGCAGAACTTCAGTTCTATTATTAATGCTAATTGACTGTCACATCAGAATAACAATACTGCATGAGTTGCTTGAAATAATAATGCATTTCCTAATATGAATTCTTACTAATATGATTAGGAAGTGATGAAGTACAAAGTAATGCCCAAAGTGAATGATCATTTCCTGTAGTAAGCCACTGAAAAAAATAATGTTTATAAACTAACTAGACATCCTGCTCCAAAATATTGCATTCTTAATAAATTCCATACATACAGGCATTTATAAATAAAATGGAAAAATTTATTGAAGATTCTTTATTCAATTTCTAAAATAGCTTGGTAATTCTATAAAATACTAAGTGGAAACAGCAGAGAAAGAAGTCATTAAAACACAACTGTTACTTTTAAATGTACAACAGTTCTGACTGGTACTGCAGCAGGAATTGCAATATGATGTCAACCTTTGGAAACTGTGTTCAGGAAACATAACGAGAGTCTTCACAACCATGTTTAAATAGTTAGTCACATACTAGGGCCATAGAAATGCTTTGAATTAGAGCTTTACGAAAACAAGCGCATATAAAAGCTATTTCAATTTGTGTATTCTTAACAGAGAAACACACATCAATGCAAGTAAATTTTCTAACAACATGTTATAGATTATTAGAAGTGTTCCATGTAGTACTTTCATCTGTTAGCATACTGGTAACCCTTATAATTGACATTGAATTTATAAGCTGCTGTAATGCCAGAAATAACAGTATATTTTACTACAGAACTTGAGAAATCTTTAAAATCTTTAAAAAAAAAAAATCTAAACTTTCCATCCACCTCCCTTTTTAGTATAGTGAAGATCCATTAACATCACCTCTCCTTAGAGCTCAGTGTAGGCAGGAGGTTGGCATTTCATTTCCCTGGGTAAACTGGGCAGCCTGGGGAAAAGCACCACGTCCCACTGACAAGTCAGTCAGCTCATACAGCAGTCTGATCATGCTTTTGCATATGACCTTAGTTACCCAACTAAGGTTGATGTTATCTCATATAGTTTTTATAAGGAATAACTCTTCCTTAAATAAAATAATGCAATACTCCACAGAACTGTTTTAGGCTGAGTACAAGAGGCTTTTTCCAAAACAAACCTTCCGAATGTGGTTGGAGACATTTTTTAATACAGCTTAGACCAGCAGACCAAGCTTTGAGGAGAAAATAAGTCAGATTTCTGTTATCTCCACAGAAGAAATAAGAAGAAACATTGTCAAAATACATAAGCTTTTGTATTCTTGTTTTTTTTAAGCTGCTTATTTCTGTTAAAGTGTTAAGTTTCATTAATACAAAATTGTTTGAGATGGTCTGACTATTATCATACACATTTGATGAAACACTTAACAATAACCCACAGCAGTCAGCATAACACTTCTGCTGCTCACAACTTTCTCTGATATCTTTGCTTTTAATTACAAATTACGACATCACATCTCTTCAGATACTAAGAGGATCTTTATAAGTTTTTTTTTCGATTCAAATCACAAAATAAATGGTCTCAGAAACTTTGTTTTTCCCTATTTTAATACAAATAGAACCCATTTCTCTAAGGCTGCTCTGTTGATCTCTTTTATATTGCAGAAACAAATGTTTGATGGAAATTTTGATAAAAGCTTGATCGTTCCTCATTGTAAGGAAATTCAGTTGATCACTCTTTCATCTACTGCAGCAACTTTTTTTTCAACATATGATCTGGAAGAACCTGTATTTTGTGCTTTGCACTACAGTGCTAAAATGTACAGCTCTGGAGATCATACAGAAGACTGTGTTGTTCATGTTTTTACCAAATGCAATCAAGATAAAAATGCTGAGAATTATTCTCCTACCTGTGAGGCAGCAGAGCCATGACAAACTTTGTTTATGCCTGAGAGTTTACACTGGTCAACTTTGGATGTTAGCTTTTTCTAGTTCAGCGAAAAAATCCATGCACGGACAGACTGTCTCAAAGGAAAGAGAATAAACAGAAACTGGAGATACTCACTACTGTGAAACACATAATTGAAGACCCCAGGAAAGATGATCACTGTAGAAATAGTTAAAGTAAAACTGTACTCTGCACACCTTTCATCTGCTAAATCACACTGTGCTGAGAAGCACCTACTGGCTGAGCCTCACAAAGATCCCTGAGGCATATCACAAATGAGCAAGTCACAGTTGGAGGCAGCGCGATGCAAGTTCCAGATCAGAGAACAAAGCTCTAAGCTATAAATCCTTGCTTCAGTTGCATGTTCGGATCTGCATTCAATCATTGGTCAACCTGGATGCTTTCAGAACTGTAACAAGCCATGAAACATATGACAAAGGGTCACAACATAAGGTTCTCATGTTTCTTTCTTTAATACTTTTTGTTTCCAGCCTACAGTTGAAATCCTGCCCTATAATTTGCCTTGGAAAGAACTAATTGCTTCAGACTAGGGTCCTCTGCTGCAATCATACACATTGCTGATGCAGCTTCCAGAAAATATTAGGAAGTCCCTAGTCTATTGGTAGGGTTGTGAAAACACCTGCACACCCAGAAAAGTATCTTTTATTTAATCTGATTTCCTAAGTCACTCTTCTGACTGGATCTCTTTTTTAAGTTTTGTTAATCTTGGTTCCCAACGTTCCTTTTCGTCTTTAAAATGTGTTCAATTAGTTGATTTTGTAAATTGCTATTTCTCACATTCTTATGACAGAAGAATATATTATAAAATGGGTATAATAACCTCTATATGAAGGGTCATTCGTAGACTAATGATTGATAACCTTAGTTATTTGTGTTCCATAGACTATGTCATGTGATTTTTACTTTAGGTAAAGCAGTATTAAATGTTTTTCCCTACTACATAACTTTTTCAATCTATTTTTATTTTCTATATTTCATTTTAAATAATCATTCTGAAAGATACCCAAAGCCCTAAGCATCCTAATAAATCAGTAATAACAATATCATGGAAGCTCATCAGCGTACAAATAATCTAATCTAATAAATAAGTTTTTCTAGCCAATCTTTCAAAACCTGCCAACTCTCCCAACCTGCTTCCCATAGCCATGTCAGTTAACATAAGATCCATTGTGCTGGATCAGACCAACAGTCTGCTGCTTTAGTATTCTGCATCATACACCAGCCAATAATGGATATCTAAGGAAAGTGTAGGAATGCAGCAAGCATTCCATGATAAAACTCCCTTCATACTCTTTTTGCTTCCAACAATTGCAACTCAGACTTCCTGAGTCACAGGTAGTTTCCACATATTTAGCAGCTATCACGGGTTGTTTGGGTTTTTTTGGACAGTTGGATGGTTGTTTTATGTTTGATTTTGGTTTTGGTTTTTGTCATAAGTTTGTCATAATGGCATGGAGCTGCTAGCTCCTAGAATGCATTCTCTCATCTCACACAAACAAGGAACACTTTGATTTTAATTTAATAGTAAATACGATATTTACACGAGTGTGAAGTCACCTATTTGTTTTCAGAGTGAGCAGCCATGCGATTACAGCATTCACAATCACTTATAAATATATTGACTTGGACAAACTCTCTCTGGCGGAGTAATTTAGTTTTGATACCCATTTAATATTTTGGCCACTGCTGAGATTCCAACAAGGGTGTTAATTAGAGCCAATTGTGAAGCTGATTTCTTTGCTTCAGCCATCTGTCTTACAGAGACTGAATAATTTAATTATTTTAAGGTGTAATTATAGATGTCTCCAACAATTTAAGATCAACTACTCATTATTTTAAAAAAAAAAAAAAAGACAAAAACAAAACAAAGCAAAAAACAAAACAACACCAAAAAGAGCCCAACAAAACACAATGTTGCAGCCAGATGCTACAGAGAGGGGTTTTTCCCAGGTAATATGGTTGAAATGAGACACACTAGTAGTGAAGTAGAGCCATTACACTAACCACTTAATAGAAAAAGTCAGAAATGAGCAAAACGAAATTTGTCTAACAGTATCTGTAAAAGTGTACGTTTGTGGAAAACTAGGAGTACTTTTTGTTTCTAATTTTAAAATTTCCTGACAGAATACCGAAACTTAATTCTGTTACATGGATTTTATGTGCAGTTGTTTTGAGTGTTTACAGTTTTTTTATGTAGTAGTGAAACAGTATGCAATAACATATTAACAACATCACATGATAATAAAAACCAACTATACCTGAAAAAAACAAAACCAAACCAAAACTTTAAATGCATAGCTCAGTTCTGGCCCTGGTAATACAGTATAAAATACATTTATCTTTACTTGTTTTTATCTTTCACTCTCAGTTATTCACTCTCATCCCTTCCTTTGCACTGGCCAGCTCTGCTGTGCTGGAGCGAAACCTCCCCGTGCAGCCCCCCCACCAGCAGCGAACTCCTCACACTGCCTTGATCCTTCCATACAGATAAATTATATCAGACATATGCTGTACATCCTTTACATGAGTAACTTAAACTACAAACACCAATGGCTGGAATTTTTATGTTATACTAATGTAAATGTCAATGAAACAAGATAATAGGTTCCCAACATTTTACTTTTCTTTTTACATGACATAGCCAATGTCGATATGTAATGGACATATACTATATTTTGCTGCATGAAGCAATGTTTCAGAGGTGCGATGAACAGCTACTGCAGCTTTTTCTGGGCATTTGCAAATAGAGCAATTAGGAAATCCTTGCATTACTCAGAAATAGTAGAAAGTTTAAGAAAAAATGGTATCGCTAATTCTACAGAGAAACAAAATAAGATGTGATTTACCAAATACTCTCATCTTCTGTCTGAAGATACATGTTACCAAAGGGAGTCCCCTTAACGCTTTTAAAACTAACTGAAATGTAACGTGTATTACAAAAACAGATTTTATCTCTTGTTAAAGAAATAAAAAACATCTGTGGCTGAATTTTAGGAAATTCAAAGCCAGCTAGAGATTATGCTATGGGACACTCTATAAAGCAATAAGAATTCCCCTAAAATTAAAAGAAAAAAAAGATTTAAAATTTTAAACAATGAATAATTTCATGCAGCCAACTTAATAAGTAGCTTATTTCTATGTAAATCAATTCATAATTATTAATATCTCTTCACTCCTGAGTACAATTTTGCAGAAAACATTTTTTCCAAAACATTGTGGAGGGGAAAAAAAAGTTATTAATAAGTACCTCTTTTAACCTCCTGTGTTAAATTAGTTAAATCAGGGAAAATTAAAATCTGTAATGAAATATGAAATTCCAAAACAAAAATTCTGACAAAGGAAGAAAGCAGTTTTGATACTGAATTAAACTGAATGAAACTAAGCATAGGTCACTATAATCCCCGTCTTTCCGAGGTCAGAAAACTGCCCATATAGACATGGCCCTTCTAATACAATGCATTGGTATGGTTACTTCGGTAGTTTTCTGTCAACCAATATTTAAGCATTTTGGGGCTTTGCTCTTCTGATCATCGAATAGGCCCTGACCTGTAATAGTATTCCCTGGACGTCGTGCCTGAGTTATCCTGTTGAAGGCAATGGGCTTTTTTAGAAAATAAATATTAAACCCCACGTCACCATAAAAATTTACATTTTCTTATTTACATAAGTCTCTCTGCTTAGCCTGAAGCATGTACAGGGTTTTATAGCTCACTGCATCTCACAGCCGTCTGAAATATTTCAGACTTTCCACAATTTAAATATATATTATATATTCAACACATTTTTATTTGACTTCATTGATTAGCATCTGTATACCTTGCCTTACATAGCTCCCAGTCCCACAGACCAAGTAAATACTTCCCGTGGGGTCTTTTTCCTATTTGATGGAAATAGAGCTATACATCCGATTAAAGGCTGTTTTGCACAGTGTAAATTAATCTAAATTCCATCAAGGGCAAGGGATAGAAAAAAACATTTTCACAATGTGATTCCTCTTAAATTGAGGGAAACATCTGAAACAGGTTGGATGAATTATACCTTTTTCTATTTACTGAATATAAAGTTATTCTAGGATCATGTAGACAGCTGCTCTGCATGTCTATAGTTACCCGATGTTAATTCTAACTTGGGGATTGGCTTGTAAATAAAAAAGGTGCATGTTATCTGGAGTACAGAACTAGAACCAGGAACCTGGATCTCATGAACGTCACTCCAGAATAAATGGGCAGAGTCCAACAGGTCTGAGTTGGGATCCAATAGTTTATAGAGCAATCTAAGGCAGCAGACACAGCTGCCTGGAGATAGTAATGTGGAAACGCTACACACAAAGTTGAATGCTGCTGTCTCCAGGCCCTTTGGCTCAGGGTAGCAAGTTGCTGCATCCAGTCTTTTGCATTTCTAGGCCTGAAAAACCTCCCGAATGTCACCTGAGATTTTTATGTAAAGATCTGAGTACTCTCCAGGCTGGCAAATGGAGAAGATTGAAGATCATTCTCTTAGGTCCCATAACTTCATACCAAAACCTGGGTTGTCAGTCTGTAAATATTTTGGGCTACAGAACTTTGTCAGTCATCAAATATATCGCAAAGTACCAAAAAAAACCCTTTATCATCTTTTAAATTGAAACCTTCATAGGGGTTATACATTTTTATAGATGATGAAGGATCCTGCACAGATGGTGACCCATTTAGTTTGATTCCATGATTTGCACAGATTACAATGGCTCAGCTTGCTCTTCATTGTGCAGATATTCGTATTTCTCAAGAGACAGGCAGTCCTAGCCACCAGGCTTTGGACTACTCAGTTTGGGAGCATCTACCACTCTTCTATTGAATCTCTATTACCAGACAGGCAAGAACTCAAAAAAAGAAGAAAACTAAACAAATCAACCAAAGAACAACAAGAACAGAACTCAACAACAACAAAACAAACAATTTAAACAAAAGAGAAAACAAACAACCAAACAAACTCAAAGCAATACCCTTCCAAACAAAACAAAACAAGGACAGAAAGAAAAATGACACAGGAACTTTAGGGTTAGGGCAGTTACACAGAAGTGCGGAAAATCACATTTTAGTCCAATATTACTATGGTTTTGGATCTTATCAATTTGATATTTAATGCAGGTATGCAGCTTCCCATTCACCAGTAAGTACTCAAAGGACTAGACACACAGTCATTTTTGGTTTCTGTATTTTTCATTCTAAACCAGTAAAGCTTGGACTCCCTTACATAATATTATAAAACTTCAAAAATGGGATGTAGAGAGGAAGAGGAAATAAGAGGTACCTGGGGTTCTGAACAAGCTGGCTCATACATACCAGTAGCAGAATAGCAATACAGCATGATGGAGTTAATTAGTCCCACCTGCTTAAGGTAGCAGGGCTGGTTGATTCAAAAGTCAGAGCAAGCCCAGAAATTGTTCTTTATTATTACACAGCCCACAGAAAGAATGAAAAAAAAAATACACAGCTTCTGACCAGTGGGGTTTTTATGTAAGTATCATGGAGTATGATATAAACACTATAAATCTACTAGAATAAAAATGTGAATATTCTGTTTCAAAATAATCCTCATAAGATGATGATAAACTTGGATTTCAGGAAATGCTGCTTGTAAAGTACTGGCACAAGCGTATTCCATAGATCTGAAGCAGAATATTAAATTCATTTTCACTCATACCAGAAATAGAGTGAAAGTTAATTAAGTATTTCACAGCTGCAAAGATAGGTGGTCTGAATTTTTATGCAGATTCCTTCCAGTGATGGTCTGCTACATTTTCACAGGAAGGAACAGGTGTTCAGACCTCTATTTCACCAGATTTAATAATGTTTGGCACGTACACTACACCAAGGCTTCATTAGTTAGTTTCTATTTAGTAATGTTCAATAAAGAAAACAAACAAACAAAACCCACAAACAAAGCAAAAACCCCCAAACACACCTCTTTTAAATTGATATTCTAGCAATTAAAACTAACTAAGCTAAAAGACCCAGAGAAACACCTTGATTGGCTTATAGACACTATGCTTAGTTAAAAAAAAAAAAAAGAGATCTCAATATTGTACTTACTAAGTCTCTTCCAACTAGTTGGGAAAGTACACTCTTGAAATTAGGTCACTTCCCGGTACTAAAAAAAATCCAACAACAGAAACTTCATACCACATATAATTTATTTGAATAATTCTTTAGATTATATCTAATTTTTTTAACAAATAAATGACTTCTACTTCCCTACTCTGTTACACTTGTAAATGAGAGTTAGGAAAAGTCAGCCTCCAGAATTTCCAGTTCACTGTAAGAAACAAGTGGCTGAAGTTTATGGTCTCTGCTGCAAGTAAAATGCTAATTGCCAAATAATCTGTAGGGTATCTTCTCCCTACTTTATCAAAGAGGACCAAAAGAACCTACAGGAGCTAAACAGACAGCTCACCTCCAATGGCAACAAAAATGGTGACAGAAAAAGGGGTGTATGCCAAAGCCGTGGAAGATATAATGAATCTTTACATACATTATCCAGCATTTTGAAGAGACTAACACAGAATGAATGTTTGGCTGGGTAGTTTTTAAAAGTGGGTTATATCTCTGTAGGTGGTCGGGCAAACTAGCAGTGAAGATGCTATATGTACTAATTAGAAAAAAAAGATGCTGAGGATCCAACTGCTATGATGCTTGGGCATTCTTCTACTACAGTGAGGGATCAGCTTTAATACCTAACATAAGGCAGAGCTTATCAAAACCACATCAGCCTTTCACAAAGAGAAAAGCTGTTTTCACGCGGCTGCCTGAGTGTATACAAGTCTGAGTTGCTTCTTTGATACATCTGGATCATTGTCACTGGCCAAATATTCATGCTGTATGTCTCTACTGGATAGCTGTTAGACGCTATTTGCTCAGGATAAATTATAGTTTAAAAATTCAAACAATGAGAACCTGCTAACAACTGTCAACCCCAATGCTGCTATGGTAAAGGCTTGGGCTCTATTACTAGCTGTCCTGATAATATAAGCAACTTCTGCTTCCATAGGAAATGAACAGTGCCTGAATCATACTGAAAAAGGATTTCACTTCAATGTTTTTTCACAAGCTGTTACACGTCGTTACCATTAGCAGCAACAGTATGATGGACATGATTTCTGGAAACGAATGCCATCATTTTCAAAGGATATATTATTTGTGGATAAAAAATCTTAACATTCTCCTTCTTAAATCTATCCCCAGTGGCTTGATTTTATCAGTTATCAGAATTTTGTTTTGATGAAGTCTTTATTCCAGGGAAGTCATTTTCACACCCACATCCTAAGGAGTAAAAGAGGTGATCTAATGATTCAAATTGAGAACATTTGTCAAAGTTCATATAGCAGAATATGAATGCTAGTGCGGAAAGACCAGTATGTGTCTCATTTTATTATCTAGTAGAGAAATGTATTAGTCCCAAGTTCAGCTGCTTCCTTTGTAGGTATATTCCTTTACAATTTCAATGGAAGGGAAACCCATTACAGTGAAAATAATTTTCAGTGTCTTTATTTCTAATCAGTTATAGCAAGATAGAGTACATATTAAAACTGAATAGGCTGATGTAGAAAAATATTAGTATTCCCTGTGCAATTTATTATTCATATTTGAACAGATACACATGCTGGACTACTTTGCTTCAGGCTATTCTATTTTCTTCATCATTCTATATTCACTTTAGACTATTCAACATAAAGAAGTACCTTCAAAAATAAAAATAAGTTACTTGAGTACTACTTTCTTAGACACAATGTAATAAAATAATTGAAATAATGGAAAGTGGAAAATATACGTTAAAGTCTCAGTTTCATGTAGTGTATCTTTGGAAAGGTTTTCTGTGTATTGTTGGTTTACATTGTTAGTCTGAAAATGTAATTGATAGTTAATGTATGAATACACATAAAAGAATTAAATTCTGCATTTTGGCAATGGCTCTATGCATGTCTAAAACACTTCACTGTCTGTACTATGAGATGTGGTCTCCAGATCTGAGAGAATACTGAATTAATCTTACTTACTGTAGTTAATGATTGAACAATGCCTGTGATAAAGTCAAGTACCTCACTAGGAGAGTATCTTTAAAAACTATAAGGGAGGAATAAGGAATAGTGAGTGGAATGTTTTTAAAACCTAAAAAAGAATAAAAGTCTGGTAACAAAACCTATGGAAGTATCCACATGAAAACTGTGGGAGAACTCGGAGAGCAGGAGATAGACTGTAGAGAAGTGAAGATCTCCTTTTCAAACCAAGGAACAGGCAAAGTCTAGGACAGCAGAACCGGTCAGAGAAAGCGAATGTTTTCTCCAGAGAAAATGAGGGTCTGAAGTTATCCTTAAAATCATTTTTTTAGTGTGAGAGGGAGCAGTTCGTTAAAAAGAATAATAATTCAAACAAACAAACAAATTTAAAAAACCCAAATAACAACAACAAAAACAACCAGCCAACCAAACAAACAAAAAAAAGAAAGGAAAGATGTAACTGTAAAATCATAAAAGTTAAGATATGAATTCAGGGATAGGTGAATTGTACAAACTTCATTTAACTGATTCTAAATATCATGTTTGCATTTCAAGGTGATGTCTTTACACTATACATAAACTGAAGATGTCATGTTCACAAAGAATGGTATTGAGAAAATAAAATAAAATCTGGGAGTATAAGATTTATAAGTACGATTGTGTTTATTTGTGATTACTAAATGACTCTCAGATTGAAGCTGTGATAAGCTATCTGTTTTGTTTTAATTGTCTTCGGAAATTGTGGTTCTTTATGTTGTGTAGTCAAATATATATGAATCTAAATTGTAATAGCAGCCTTAAAATTGAGAAGTATAATTTAATATAAAATGTTATTTTCTTCCATGAGGAAACATTTTCCGCATTAATCTAGACCAGCACTGCATTTGAAGAGATTTGTAATGAATCGTAACTTTTAAATAGATATCAGGTTGGTAGTACACATTAGCAGTAGTGTACATTCAGCATTCACAATAAATGTAATGTCATTCATTGGGTATCTGCTATTTAAAAGCTGGATTTATGCTGACAGCATCAATTATGTATAATTTTACAGACTTTGTGGTCCAAGCATCATCTCAGGTATTATTGAAGAGAACACTCTTTTTACTCACAGGTGCATTTACATAAAAAAGCTGAAATCCATATAAATAAAAATATGAAAAATGCTTATGCTGATGACACACGCAACAAAGAAAAAGTGCACATACACATGCTTAAAAGTGGTATCTAAAAACCAAGAAACAACATAAAATAACATCTAATTAGAGCTGTTACCTAAAATAAGGACATTTATAGGTGTGGCAATTAAAATCAGCAAAGTATTACTCTTATTAAAGTACCCCTCAAAGAGCCATTCAGCTTCAAACTCAGATTACGAAAAAGTTGTCTCAGCAGCTGATGAGTCATTCGGTAACTAATAAGGGTTAGTTCCCAAACCACATAATTAGCATTGCAGAGCTCAGTCTATCATTTTTTCAGACCACAGTTGCAGATCAAATTCAAGAAACTTCCTGGTTTTATTAAGAACCTGGAAACCATTTTTCTAGGACGAAGTAGCAGCCAGATAGTCTGAAGCAACCCAAAGGAAATGTATTTGTTAATATAACATGTGGACAGTAAATAACGCATGATTATCCAGCTGAACAAAATGATGAAATGTAAACCACATTTCTGCTGGATTTTCTTTTTGGTTTGTTTATCTACTAATAAAAATTACATTTAGTCTTATCTTAGTATTTTGTATTTAATTTACTTCGTTATAAGTTTTGTTTTACTGAAATAGTAGAATGTGGTCCTCTGTCTTCATTTTTCTGGAATGCTGGCACAAAGCTGTTACCATGAATGCATCTGTTATTGTTTAACACTAAGTAAATTAAATTTGGGATTTAAAGACCTTAATTTGCTAGCTAAACCATGACAACAACATTGCTGAATATTTTAAACCACTAATATGGATGGGGGAGGGGAACAGCTAAGGCCTTGAAAATGCAATGAAATAATAAAAGCTACCTTTTAATTATACAACATAGTTATTTATTTCTTGTAATGAGAGTTTTTGTTTTTAAAAAGTTCCTTGACTGTATGGCCTTTAGCCTAGATGGAGATTGTAGTAGTGTGGTAGAAAAAAATTAATAAACACTGAAGCAGAGTAAATGAGCAATAAAACTGTGTCTATTATCTGATTCAGCATTAAAAAAAAAACAACACCCAAAAAACAAAACGCACCAAAAGGGAAAAGTACAAATGGCAAGGACTTAAAGCTCTTCTAGTTTTCACTATTGCACTGCTCGTGACAGAAAAATTACAGATGGCCCACAATTGTATGAACCACTTACTCAATATGTTTTGCAAGAAAAAGCTAGTAGACGCTTTGAAGAAAGAAGGTGGGACTGGTTGGTGAGCACCTGGGGTGGCAGGGTGCCACAAGGGGATGGAAATGTGTGGGGAAGAGCAATGGGCACGACCAAGCCAGGGTAATGCAAAGGGAGCAGAGCTTCGCTTAGTGCTGAGGGTACCCAGGGGACTGTAGTCTGGCTGAACAGCATGGCTGAGCTAGGCAGACAGACATGGGAGACATGAACCACCAGGCTTTATGGTGGTAGTTCAGCCCATAGGGGTGGTTAAGCCCAGTCACCATAGCCCTTGACTGCACCCACGAATACTAAAGGCACACACACTACAGACGGTGTGCCAGGGGAGAGCTCCTGTGATTGGGGGTAATGTTTAGGCAAAGGACTAATGAGGTGGCCAGTGTATGGGCTACTCACTGCTGTGCTGAGAGAGCTGGTGGCCGGGACCAGGCTCAAGCAGCAGGACGCCCAGCCCCTGCAACCCCTGAGCATTAGTGGGGATGAGATACAGCATGCAAAGCCACTGAAACCTGCAGGGAAGACGCTTGGCCCCCAGCTTTATTTAAATAAGCTGTGATGGGAGAATGGACTGTAAGAAAAGCTCTGCCAAAAGAAATTGTAGACTTACACCATTTTTCCCAAACAATGGTACAATATATATCAAAAGGACACCACTTTGATAATCTGTTCGAGCAACTTGGCAAGCAGATTATCATGTACTTGTCCCTTAAAGTGAGAACCTGAAGACTGGAAATACATTGTTACAGAAGTAGAAATAGTTGGGGTAACCTGCATGGCTGGTTTAAATCAATGGTTTGCTACTTGTCCTGAGAAATCCAGTTTTATAACAGAATACAGTAAGAACAAAAAAGTGTAAATGGTGTACTTCAACGTACAAAGGACTACTCAACCTCAAAACAATAGGACAGCAGAATGGTAGAATGGACCACTAAAATAACAGATGCAAAAGAGTGAATCTGTTAATGTCTCCAGGAAGGGATCCCACTTGTGGAAAGTTGTGAATTCACTACATAAGCAACAAACCCCATGGTAAGTTCTGTTCACAATGGGTTCATGTGAGTAGCTACACAGATTCCTATTAAAATACAAGTAAAATCCTACTGAAGTGCTGGAGATGAGGATGTAGCTAAACATTCAACTGGGGATCAATCTGGGTGAACATTTCATAAAGGAAAAAGAGTGTGGAACACTATAGACACTGAAAGGAGGAATTTAACAAAAACTGAGGCTTATGTTATGTCTGACATCTGGTCTTCTTCTGTTGAAAGAAAAGGTGGTATTATTTGATCACCACAGGAACACTGAAGGTTGGAACATATACCTGAAACCTGTCTCTAGCAAATTTTATATTTACACTAGGATTTAAGTGTGTTGCTACATCACCCTGATAAATCAAAATCCCATGTAATGCCAAGTAACTGCGAGTAAGTAATTTGGTAATAAACATTTATGTTTGGACTATCTAAAAGAGCCTGGGTAGAAAGTACTGGACTCTGATATAAGACAGGAAAGACAAAGATTACCTAATGACTGTTAGAGAATCATAATCTTAGTTTCTAGAACAAGAAAAAAACTCAAGAGGCTGATGAAGTATATACTTTCATGACCTGTTCTGCATAAACTTTCAAGATTATGATGATGTGCAACCAGATTCCAAGGTTGTGGAAGAGAGTGTAGGTAGAAAAAAAGATGATAAATCTTCTTCAAGTTTGTTTTACCTGACGACAGTGCCAATTTATGATGTCTCATTGGGTTTTTAATTACCCTCTAAAATGTAGTGATGGTGTAATTGTCTTTCTCATTACTCACACACCACAAAAGACCAGGTCTTGTCTTGCTTACCAGACAAGAGCTCGGTGTGGGTTTTACATTCCAACAGATTCTTTCAGTCTTTCCTGTCTAATTAGCTCTTCCAAGTTCTTCAACAGAATTTTGTATAATATGCCAAATTTAGCTCATATTGTTTTGAACAACTTGTTCAAAAGACAGCATGTTGGAAAAATAAAAAATATGTTCTCAACTATATGATAGATGTGAGATAATAACTGCCTTGAAAACATAAAAAGTAGATAACATTTTAAGTGTACTCACAGACTGACTGTCTTTATGGTGTTTTATGTATATCTGACTAGGCTCAATTATATTTATAAATAAAACATGGAAGGAAACTTCATAAACATTTATTTATTTATTATTACCATTATTATAAATGTAATTAGTAGCAACTGGCTTTCTGTTTCAGCATGACAATGTAGAGAATGGCTCCTTCATCTTACTGCTTAGCACTGCTAACGAAGAAGCTGCCCTGTGTATGAAGTTGCCTATTTATGAGAAAAAGAGAGGATCTTTGTGAACCGCTTTATAAAATATCCCTTAAAAGATCCCCTACTGTGGGTTTGTTTTTCTTTAAGGCATGTAAATACAGATTTTAGTAGGAGAACCAATGCATCTGGCCAGTGCCATAAACCTGCACCAATGACAAAAATTAATGGTGTGGGGAACAGAGCTCCATAGTGATGGGAGCCCTGCTGGAAATCTGAAATTTAGAGCTCTCTTAAAAGATTCAATGTAGGGGTTTTATCACACCTCTCACATAACCGTCTGGGATTTCTTCCCTCTTCACATGGTCTTCTGCATAAAAGATTTATTGAATTGAAGGAAAGTGGAAGAACACAGAAGGCTACAAGTAGTTTTCAAGTTACTTTAGCAGTGCTGGTGAGAAGCAAATGTTTACCTTGTTTAAACGTTGACTTGGAAGGATTTCATCGTCTATAAAGATTGCAAGGCTGAGAAATATCAACTATGGGAAAGACTAGAACCGTTCCGTTTTGTGTAATTCACTCAACGTTTTAATGGAAAAATTTGAATGGATTTCTACAAACCATGTAAAATCAGAGAACAAAATCAAGACCACACTGGTAAGTCCAAAGTCAGATGTGAGACAAAGAACATAACAGAGAGAACCCTCAAAAAGTAGTACACTGTTTTGAAAAGTAATATACCCATCTGTCATCCATCTATCCCAAAATCAAATCACATCAAATCAAGTCACATGAAATTTGTACCTTTAAATGGCATTAGGATAGCAGATGGTTGATTTTTGACATGAAAATGGAGATTATAGCTCTTACAGAACGATCTTTAAAATGTTAGAATGTTTAGGTATTTTTAAGATGGACCCTGAAAACTTCTAAAAATAATGAAATTGAGAAACCAGATGGTAGCAAAACAAATAACAGAAGTGATAGTCTGTGGTCTGTTCGCTATTACTATGCATATATCCAAAGATGGGGAGTTAGGAATTTCCTACAGAAATTACATTAACCTTTAAGTAAAGTACATGTTCAAACATGTTGTTTGGTTGGTGTTGTTTGGTTGGTTTTGTTTGGTTGGTTGTTGTTTGTTGTTGTTTTGTGTTGCGTTGTGTGTTGTTTTGTGTTTTGCTTTGTTTTGTTTTTCTTAGGACCCTAAATCTTATTTCCACCCCAAACTAGCCTCAGTGTAATTAAAGCTAATTCTCAAACTATTCAGTGATATCAGTCAAAGTTCCTCATGAATAGTCTTAACTCAGGTATTTCAGGTTAGTTTTTAACTCCTTAGGGAGCTGTACATGGTGAGATAGAATAAACAGCTCTTAAACAGACAGCATAGCTCTCAATCATATTCACACATAACGAAAATAAAAATTGCTGCCAAATCAGTTCCAGCACACATTTGCCATAAGGTTGAGACTATTACATGGTCTGTGCACTCATTTGAAAAGTTTACTGAATTGTCTCAGAGAAGTGTATATATATATTACAATATTACAGTAAGCTTAATTACAAAGAAAATGTACTCAACTAAAAAGTAAATTCTATTCTCTTTATTTATACTACTGCAGTACATTTTTGTCTTTTTATGTATTATGTCATTAACCATAAAATGGAGCTTGTTTTTTAAACAGGTAACATTTATCAAATAAAAAATCCTTCATATACATAACCATACTACAGCATTTATATTTATTCCTCTAAAAGTATAAAAATGTCAATTTTTTAATTACTTGTATTGTTTTTCTTCTTCATTATGGTTACCATACATTGCAATTTAAAATGTAAAAATCCATACATGTGTGTGTGTGTGTACCTTGGAGGTAATTAAGCAATATTATTGCCATTCCAGAGGTCATAAAATAAAGAGATTCTTAAACCAATATGCTCAAAAAATATTCAGATACCTAACTCAGAAAAGAGTTTAACACCTCCATTTCTTTGACAACCTATATCAAAGTTCCATATACTTTGCAACTAGCAGAAATCATCACATAAACTGCCATATTTTCAGAAGTAAATGTTAGAATTGTTTTTCCAGTTTTTCAGGACTCAGATTTGCCTTTTATCAGAATTGGAGCAGAGTTAAATTAATTAATGTAGCTTCAAAGATACTAAAAGGTTTATCAGTCCTATAATTCCACTGGACTCATTTATAACCCTTAACCTTTTCTCTCCTGTTTTTTTGTTTAATAGTTTCTCTTCATCACCCAGCTTTCCCTGTAATCTAGCAGCACTAGAGTAAAATGGTCATTAAAGATTAAAGATATCAAAAATATTTCATAGGTCTAATTCAGGAGGATGTAGGAGTGGATTTGTAAGAAAAACATGTCCTAGGTAAGCATTCGAGAACGTGTAGCTGGATGCTCTTTCTCCAGAACATATCATACATGTCTAAGGATGTCTCTCTCCTAGTGGCTGAAACTTTTGATGTACTCCTCTGCCTTCTATTCCCAATTAGGTTTCACAAGTTCAATGTCCTGAAAGTTAAATCCCCAGAGGGACTTCTCACAGTACATCTAACATGAACAGACAAGTCTGAATTCATCACAAGGCATAGCAGCAACATGTCCGGAAGGAAGAAGAAAGATGGCACAATGCAGTTGAGTAAGTGTGGGAGGCACTCTGGGGATGTAATATTATCTGTGCCTACATACAGATATACAGATAGATAGATGGATACATACATACACACATACATATATGTATCTCATTCAGAATTTTAGCTATACATTCCTTATAATGTTTTCTACTGACTGGTATAACCATCCCTAATTCAAGTGCTAAATACTGTGAATTTCATTTCTATAATACACTGAATCTTGTTCACTAAATACAGAATTAAGGTTCAAACATATGTTCATAAATTTCACACTTAGAGTTATATATGTAATTTTTAACATCACGATATCTAAGTTTCTTACAAAAGCAGGTAAAAAGCCTTATGAAGTCAGAAAGATCTTTCCTCTGCTTACAGAAAGCTCTAGTTTAGACTTGGAGGGAGCTTTCAGCCCCTCACAGTCAATAGTCACATGCTTCTACGTGCAGTCAGTTACATTTCACTACAAGTTTTCTCCCAGACATCCTTTATTTTCCATTTCACATGTATCTTCTTCCAATTATTCTACTTTCCTTCCTGGCCAGTAGAAGTGGATTTTTTTTTTTCCTCCCATCTATTCCCTGCTCTTCTTTATTAGACTGAGGAACAATTCAGACTTTCGAAAGGGAAAGTTTCTGCTCGTTATGATAATAAATATTCAGGCTTCCTTCAAACATAATTACTGGGACACAATGTAGGTAGTGTTTACCATCATATTAAGTCATAAGTTAATTTTGAAATGTGTTCTACATTATAAAATAATAAATGCTTCCAAGCCAACTTTCTTCATCCACTTTCAATATCCCTAACTTTCCTTATAATCACCTTGTTCTTTTCTTTGCCTTTTAAGTGATATATTGCCTTAAAATAAGTACACAATTCATCTGACTGGTGGTAACTATGTCTGAAATACTCCTGAGTGGCTCAGGCACAGATATATCACAGGAAACTTTGTCTAGCTATGAATATACTCCTAATAATCAAAGCTGGACTCTACTGAATGTTGAATACAGCATTTTCATGCTCCCTAAAAAAATCACGAAAGTGTTGGGAAGTGAAAACCACTAAGTTGGAGTACATATAATTACTGAGGAAGTCCTTACAGCTCCTCACAACTGGGCCTGCTCCTGGAAGAAGTGTGTGTTCTCCAAAACTTCTGTGAATTCCTCTTTCTGATGCAACTTCTCCCTTTTCAGTTCCCCAACATTCATATACCAGAAAAACTTATTTATTCTCATTGAATAATTTCAGTATTTTCATCTGAAAGAAACTGGCAGGTCCCATTCCAATAAGGAGTGAGTGTTCAGTCTGTAATAATATTAGCATAATTTGTGTACTATGAAACATTCCTATTACCATGCTCTTCTAAAATCCCCTAGTAATTTAAGTCCTCTAAAAAACATCCTATTATGATGAAAGTACACAGCAAAGCAAAGCTTCAGTCACTGCCCCAAAACCAGAGATTGCCATTGTAAAAGAGTGTTAGGTGTGATTACAGTTTACAAATTTTCTAAACATGCAGCAGTGAATTAGACTGAGAGAGCTTATTTATATTAAAGGATACTAGCAATGTGTTTTTGCCATGAAAAGTAGCCTCCTTAAAAAAGATAAATCAAATATGGCAACTTTGCGGGGCTTCAGTATATACACTTCTCTGTGTGAATACATAGAAACAGAGGATTCTCATGGGACAAGGCTCATCATGGACGTTAGCAATAGAAAAGATAAACCTCCCTCGTACTCTAGCAGGTTTATATTTTATTTATCAGTTACGCAAATGTCTTCTGCCAGTAGTGCTGAAGCCACAGATAACATGTCACTATTGCCCCAGGGCTGAAGTTAACTGTGGTTTTCCCGTAGCCCAGGAAGAAGAAAGAGGCCAAGAACAGATTAGCACATAACTGCTATCCATGAAATATTTTGCTTTTCCCTTCAATAGTTCGTATCTTGTCCTGACAGAAATGTCTAGCATTCACTAGTCTGATTCTCAGTTAGAGTCACAGCCTCAAATCACACAATGGTAATATACTCACGAAAACATTAAAATTAAACTGTAAATGATTGGTTAGAAAGGACAACTCATTAAGTAATTATTAAATTAGGTGCATGTAAAAGGAAGAGTTCTGAAGATTTCCTTTTAGTTATTAGGTGAGTCATTCTGTGATTTCCATGTACCATACCATCCCCTGTAATTTCCCCCCATTCTGTACCATCTCTCATGATTTCTAGTGCATTTACTTTAAATGAGATATCAAGTATCTGACAAAGAAGGATGCTATGCACCTACCTAGCCATCCTCCGTGCTTTGTGTAACTGCACTTTTGGTCACACTCTACAGTTCCCTGTCACTGGGGCATCACAGTAAAATCCACCTGGCTGAAGAAAGGAGGTAGAGGAGAAGCTGCAGCCTCCTTCCCCACCCCACCAGTGTCTCTCCCTCTCTGTCAGTAAGGCTCTATTGAACCAAGACTGGACCCTAGAAAGTTCTCCCAAAGACTGATTTGTTAAGTGCTCCAAAGGTCTTGTCAAATACTCTGTCTCTGCCATCCTGAACAATTGTTGGGATGGAGTATGTACTACCTCAAAAATATCCTCCCCTAAGGAGAACCAAAAGGCGCCATGCAATGCTTTTAAACTTTGTAAATATACTATAAAAGATGTAGATTTCTTCCTGTGACTTTCTTTTATCTTTTTGATTTCATTATAAATAAACATGGAATGCATTCTAAAATAACTTTGGTTTATATATTATACACAGGATCAATAACAGTGCATAATATCCAACTTTTTGACACTTGTGACACACATTTTATGGCCATGCTGTTTATACGAGTCATACCTTGTCAGACTTTAGAACTGGTTTAAGGTTGTTAAGAGGTTGTTTATTTGTTTTCATATTTCGTGCCTCTCTCCATGTATGTACAATAAAAAAAAAAGTAAAAGTTTATTACAGAATGACAACTTTCCCTGTAGTTATGAAGAACAGATTGCAGATTTACTTAAATAGTTTAGGACAAGGACATTGTTATTTAAAGAGAGGGAGACTGGCCATGACAGCAACTAGAACGTGCTGCACCATGAGAAAGCGAATGGGAGAAGAAAACTAAAAACCTGGAAAACATATGTAACAGGGAAGGAGCTTCAAGTAGATGGCGCATTTGGCAGAAGATAGGGAAAAGTGAGAGAGTTCAGGTGAGGCTGGTTATTGAGCACGGCAACTGAGATTTCTGGAAATGCTTGGGAAGACCAAATTTATAAAAGAGAAAAATACTAAGGGGCGGCAGGGCAGGGAAGAAACAAGTTGGGAAAGCTGTTAGAAGCTAAAGAAACTTTGATGGGAAAGCTGTTAGAAGCTAAGAAACTTTGATGGGAAAGCTGTTAGAAGCTAAGAAACTTCGAGCAAGAGGCAAAATAACCAAGTTTAGGGGAAATGGAAAGATGACTGTATGTCGATAGGAATACATTTTCTTCCAAAACATCGAAAGGAACCTAGAAGCCCTGAATCAGCAACAGGCATCTGCGAAACCTCTTTCAAAACAAATGAACTATTTATGAGAAAGGTGAGGGTCAAGCTTTTTTTTCAAATGATGGAACTTCGTTATTCTTTTTAAAGTTTGGGAAAGTAATGTATTTCAAAATTAAATTTCTGAAGTTTAGGGAGCTCAAGGAATGTTGAGCACCGTAAACTTTCATTTGATGAGAAATGATTAGCTCATATCCTAAGTGACTGATAGAGCATTACACCCCATGTTTTTGGTTTGGTTTTTAATTCTTGTAGTATTTCTCTACCTAAATTGAAAGTTGTATAAGATAGTATGTGAAGCAGAAGAGCTACAATCATATTGCAGATAAAGTAAACGAAGAAATATATCATGTTCCTAAAAGAATGAATGTGCTTCAAACATCCTTCATTTATGGACTTCAGATAAAATGTTTTTCTAAATGAAAGGAGCTGTATTCTAAAAACCGGTTTCTAAACCACTCTGAAACCCCACCTAAATAAGAAATCTAGCATTACTGATGAGGCTATTAACCAATTGCCTCAGTATACCCCAATTCATACAAACATACTCTCACAAAAACTGAACAGTGCTCTTGATTTGGCTGAGACTTTTATATAATAGTGATTATTTAATTCAGCAGAGCATAAAGAATTTTTAGTGAAAATAGCAGTTATGTCCCAATACTAAAAGCCGTATTCTTCAGGGATAAAGTATAAATGCTTCAGTTCTGATGATAACTCTCTAAAATATGGTAGAAATTCATGAATGAATGAAGTTCAGCCATTGTTTGGGTTTTTTTGTTGTTGTTTTGGTTGATTTTTGTTTGTTTGTTTGTGGTTCTTTTGTTTTCGTTTTTGTGTTATAACTGATAAAATTTTGCTCAGCTAACAGAAAGGTTTTGGAGAAGAGTGTACAACAACAGATATTATGAGTGCTATACAAAAACACAAGAGACGTGTAGACAAAATCTCCTGCCTTTACCAATATAGCAAAGGTTTTTGATAACACTGACTGTGAAGGCTTTTATACAACCTCAAGATTTTTTTTTTTTTTTAGTGAAGCTATTCAAATCATTAGTTTAGTTCATAAAAGATGATGTAAACAGACATAAATGAAAGAAATGCAATTTTTATCTCAATGCAACTAAACCCCTAGCCCTCATATCCATGCGACTTTGTTTGCTCCCAGTATGCTAACTCATCCCTGTGATGTTTTTAAAGGAAATTCACTCTGGGGTTACAGTAATCATTCACTTCCTCTGATGACTGTCTCTCTGTTTCAGTGGCTGCAAGAAAAATCTTTTTCCTCTCAGAATATGTGCCTCTGACAAGCAGGCTGCCAAGAGTTTTGGTGAAATAGCTTCTTAGGTTGTAAGATAATGTAATTGGAGAAAGGGAAAAAAAAAAAAGAAAGAAGAGAAAATTTAATAAAAGGTGTTTTGATGTTGTTTTTCTCCTGTTTTCTAGTGTGCTCTCTCATCTCCTTTAGCTTTGTTAAATATAATTAAACAACTACAGCACACATAGTATTTATTGTTCTTCAGCACCTATGTAAGATATGCAAGAAAAAAGGTAGTTCCGGCAGTCTATGCAGAGAATCATTCAAGTATGGAAAAGATGCATTCACGCAACCAATAAAGCAATATGTCAAATTCATTCCAAATAGAATTCTGAAGGCAGTATTTTACACTCTTTAAGGACAGTATACTGAATTAGTCAATCTTTTGTTTTGATATTTTAAATTGCATATACTGTACTTTATTATAGTAATACACTCAGAAGTACTGAATTGAAGCTATCAGAAAACTGATTCCCATTCTGGAATGAATCACAAATTTCTTCTTCTTTCTTCTGTGGATTTTACTAGAGCATGGTATGAAAGCAAGAAAAGGTTACTCCTGAAAAGATATGGGAAGTGGAAACCAGACTGTAATATTTTGCTGTTAGTTCATAATGAAAGGAGAGAATTCTGGAAGCATGATTTTTCCCTTCAACTGCAATACAACGTTCTAAGAAGGCTGGGTCATTTTTCTCTCAGAAAACAGTAGGAAGATTATGGGAAGAAAACAATTCTCGTTTTCAAATTCAACAGCATGAGCGATTTGGAGGAAAGTTCAGCAGCAGAATAAATTATTAGAAGTTGGCACTCATAGCTTAAGCAGTTCAGCATACATAACATTGCTCCTGTAAAGGTACAAGAAGTGCTGCCAACTTCTATAGCACTATTATGTGAGATAACTGAGATTATTGATATCCTTCATAAAAGGCTAAAACCTAGATTAAAATGTTTGTGTAAGAATGATAAATACATATAAATTTTTCTTGAAATGTTTTTTCAAAAAGTCTCAGAAAGCAGAGAGTAAGTAAACCAGGCAAGATATTTAAGATCCTTTATAATATGTAGATGAGTAAATATACCTGTATTTACAGAAGAATTCTATTAATTCTATTAATAAGAAGATATGTGAGTTTCAAATCTGTCATGCACTGAGTGGGACAGACAGGTGCTTTTAATAAATGCCAATAAGAAAACCAGCATTTTTTAATATAACTCATGTTGCTTGCTGACCACTGCTTTTAGTTTTAATACTCAACACAAATAAAAATGCTTCTATTACAATCATACCATTTATCTCAGAGGCAATACTTCTGATTTGCAAAGTGTTTAAAACCCACTGATTCTTAAAGAACATCTCTGTAATTAACTAAAGATTGTTTATCTTTGTTTTACAGAACTGACAAAGAGAGGAAAAATTACTAGTCCAGGATTCCATAGTTAATCAATAATAGTTAATAAATTCAAAAATATATATTACTGTTCTTCACTAACAATTCTAAAACAAATGTACTGTACCACCAGTGTGATCAGCATCACTACCAAACAAAACAGTGAAAAAATACGGCTGATGTACTAGATCTGAATCTGACAATTTATTTACATGCTACTTTCTTTATAGAACACAGTAAATCAACCTTGATTAAATAGTTAGTCATGTTGTTATCATTACATGCCAATGCAGCAGCAAAAGTGAAATCTAGGGGATAAGTCTAAGTAAAAAAGTAGTTTCATTTAACACCAAACTCACATATAAAGCAGAGTCATACATAAGAGCTTTAGGCAGGAAAGCTTAAAACTGGAGACTGCTCACATTCAATCAGGTGTCCTAATCACTGAGCTTCTTTTTTTTTCTTTTGAACTGATTAAATTATATTCTTCAATACATAAATATAGAGTTTTGATAGGTGACATGGCAAAGTACTCTTGCATGCAATATCCTGTAGGTTGGTGATTAATAACTGCCAAATTATGTATGAACTATTTCCTGTTCAGGAATAATTTTATTGAGAGTCAGGTCCCACAAAAGAAGGAATGGAATTTCACATATCACAAAATACATTAATTTCCCTAGACACGTCTTGATCCTGCAAACTTTTATCACAAACACCCTTACGCATTTTGGAATCTGATTAAAATCAAGTGAAAGCGTTTCCAAGAAACATTTAATCACTTGAGCTTTTGTAAAATATCTGGAAACAGCCTCACAATAGCAAAGTGGCGGGTGACATTCCAGTGAGGAAAAAGGCAAAGTAACTGTGAGGGTCATTCTAATAATCTAAATAATCTAGTTCCCTTTTTTTTTCAGTGTGTCTCCTTTGGGAAATTTTATTAAAAGGTGAAGTTGACAGATAGCCCTGTCTCGCTTCTCCAAGTAACGAATGCTGGTTTATTGACCTTCTTACGACCAATGATTCAGGCTTGGCTGCCTCTAACACAGGAAACAAATGGGATCTACTCTATTGAAATTATTTACTACACAATTTCTGAACTCCTAAAAGTGTAATTTCATACAGGATGCCATTAGGTTGCTTTTTTAAAAAAATTGTTGTCTGCAAATTGAATTTACTAATAATTTGCTTCTCTCTCAGTCCTTTAGAAAATCCCTGAAATGAGAAATAGAAGATAAAGCAGAGAAAGAATTATTGTGGGGCATGGAAAATACCAGTATATCATAGGTTCCTAGAGATACAAAAAAGAAAGACAGAAAAAATTATAGTCCTCAAAATGCTGAAGAGAACTCCCCTAGAATAAAGGTGCAGGAAAGCTCCTTAGTCCTTTTGCTGGATTATGATTGGCAGCAACAGCATTCAGGAGAAACAGCCAGCTTACACGTACAATTTGCTTAAAATCTAACCTCTTCTTCCACTTATTTCATTTAAGAAGATTTCATTTCAACCAAGCTGTTCTAGAACTACAATACACTATTTTCCTTGTATCCTAATATATCATGCAGCTTAGTGTGATAATTATGTGTTCCCAAAGTACAACCAGTTTAAAAGAGGAATTAACAGTGCTGTTTGTTCAGCCAAACAGTACATAGGAATAAAAAAGTATTGTTTCCTTCACTTCTTAAATAATGATTAATATACATTTTACATTTTCATTTACCAAGGCACTCTAAAGTGAATTACCATTGGTATTCGTCATAAATTGCTTTCCCCAATAATGATATACTATATGCTGCATGACAAAGAAAAAGCATTCATGAGAAGACAAAAGTCATCTAGGAACTAAAGCAAATTGTTTCATAGTAAACTGCGATATCACACACAAAAAACATTCTCAGCCACATAATTAACTATTTAATTGGCAGTCTCAGTCAAGAAACTAGCTGATTTTGCTATGTATGTGCAAAAGAGAAAAGAGGCCACGTGAATCATTAAAACACAGTATGACATAGTACTGCTTGATCCTAGTTGAAATTCACCATAAATCAATACTAGTAATCTTATTCATATACATTCATTGTGACTGAATCCAATGAATACAATTTTTTCAGTGTAGGACACACAGAATACTTTATGCAAGCATTCTAAATGAAACAAATCTGTTTCCTGTGCATTCTGTCAAAACCAAGGACAGACAGATAACTATGATCAATAAAGTCAGATTAGCTCTATTCGGTACCAAGAAATTTTCAATACCATTGTGCAGAAGATTAATATCTGGAGATTATTCCAGCAGTATGACAAAACCTAAGTACCAGATGCCAAGCTCTAAATAACGACAGTGTGCTTTCTGTATCACTGCTTCTGTTAGTATTGATTCTTGTGAATCTCAACCTTCCACAGATTCATGTAGTTTCATCACATATGTGAACTTACTAGGCATCTTTGACATGTGTATCTGTGTGAATTGCTGAGTACCTTTAGCATCATTCACGATTTTGCACTCTGTAGCATTCAAAAAGTCTGTCCATTTCCTACCCATTTGCAAATGCAATTCCACATATTTTCTGTGTACAATACACAAGCTATGTTTATCTACCAACTGTACAAAGCAGACAGAAGAGATACTTGCATATTTTTGCATACATGACTAAGCTAGCAGATAATTATTTCCTTAACACAAAAAAACGCTTCGTCAATTCTTCTGCTCCATCTTAAACAAAGGTTGTTTATCTAAAGAATATACAACTAGAAAAATGTATCCTTAAGTCTTCATGACATTGCCTTTCTAGACTAAATTGGAAATTAGTAACAAAAGTAAATGCAAAAAAATGAAAAGGTAAAATGGGAATTAGTCACTTTGTCAATAAAACTCTTATCTGGTTTACAAGCTATTAAGCCATTTTCACTTGAAATACTACTTCATTTCACATCAATGCCTTCAATTTCTGGCACTTAAATCTATCTGTGTACCAGAAATACAGAAAGTAGATTATTTTCTCTTTTTTAAATCTACATTTTTATTTTCTCCTGAAAAAAATGATATAAATAAGTGCACTTATTTTCTTTATATTGGTGTCTAAATAATTATATAGACGCTGCCTGTCTTTTGAAAGTTGATTGCCTTGGTGTACTGTATTAACACTTAATAAAACAATCCTTGGTCAATAAGCATTTGATTAGAATTGCGCAAAGAGTGTATAAACAATTTTAGGAAAACCCTCTTAGTCACTGAAAGGATATTGGAATACATCTTTTAGTCATGTGAATAAGTCCCACTGAAGGGTGTTCAGATAAATAATATTTAATAATTAAGTATAGCAAGACAAGCTTTAGAGGGATCATAGCAATTTTATTCAAGTATTAAATAAGCATCCTGTCACCTTAGAACTACAAAAACTTACCAAACCTATTTAGTACTTACCAGCTATCTACAGACAGTCTGTTAGCACAGATAATAAATAGATTATTACTGATATATTGACTGGCTATATCACTATTTGTCACATCTAGATATTTAGGCGTTTGGCACAAAACGAACACACAAATAGCCAAAGCTTTTAGAAATAATATCAATTTGATATCATAATTTGAATATATTGCCACCAGCATAGGTCGTAGTTAAAATGCCATAATATTTGAGTAGTTTTAGCCTATGGAAAGCAATTTGAAATCTTTGAGAGTATGAAGCTTAGCCAAGTGGCTTCTTACTGTGCTCCAACAGATTAAATCTCCAGGCAGGCAGACAGAAGGATTTGGTTTTTCAAATACTATTCCTTTATTTAATCTAATGATTGCACTGCTATTAAGTTGTGTTTTTGAAAATTATAGAAATATTAGTTACCAAAATTATTAATCTATATTGGCATGACTTCTAGCAGAGTGGTCATTTTGCTAATTTTTATTGAAGTCTCATTGCTTGAAAAAAGGTAAGAAGTATAACCAGACTTCATTTTTGTGAAGCATGGATTTTAATGCATGTAGCCTTATCACTTCTATAAATTTAAATAAAGCTTTAAATGATCCCTTTGAAGCAAACAAAACATAAGCACAGATTTGTTTTGCTGATTCAGCAGCTGTTCAATTGTGTGTAGTTTTCTCTGTTGCAATCCTGATCATGAAGCCTTCTTGCAACGATAAAATAATTATGGTATTTACTGAATAAACACTATGCAGGGTACTAGTCATCCTGTATTATTACACATCTCTAGTAATAAGAACTACTGTACTGTGAAACTATCCACCCTCTTGTTTTTTTTACAAGACTAACACCATAATTTTTTCAGTCACTGCACTGTAAAAAGTGTTTTCACATTGGAGGTTGAGGACTACTCTTTTTCTCCCAGCATAAAGGAGGATATAACAGTGCCTAAACTTGACTGTAAAGAGGGTGAGGGGAAGTGGACAAGCCAAAGGCAGCAGTTTTAAATGTACATTTCCATCCAGATGCAGGCTGCTGATGAGAAATTGTGAGGGGAAAGTATGACCCTTTGCTTACTCGATTCTGCTTTAACATCTAGCTCCATCCACCCCCTGCTACAGAAGGATCTAAAATTTCCCAAAGACCCGGTAAACAAATTCAAGCATCTACTTGGAAATGCCTGTCCTTTCATGTCTTATATTTGTCTACATAATCAGTTAAATAAGTATTTAAAAAGAAAAATGGGATTAGGAAACAATGCATGTGTCTGCTGTGGTCAGTATAATAACTGTTGCATATATGAAACAGTAGAATGATATTTGAATGAGTTGACAGAACGTGTTCTAACTTTTCCTGGAGAAAGTACATTTACTTACAGGCTAGAGGTTTCAGGAAAGCACCTGTTGCATAAATGCAATGGTAGTTATTAAAATGCAAAACTAGCTGAGCTTTTCTGGGCTACAGAAATACACTTCATTTAGGGAGACCTATGACAATGGCTAGATGGTATTAGGGGTGACCACAAATACTCTGATGAAATATTTCAGATAGAAATCACATTTAAAGTCAGTGGCTCAGTCCACTCCTACACAAGCTGTCAGATCAGTATAAACAAGTATGCAGGGGCTTTTTCATGAAGATAACTTCTGTGCAGTCTACAGTTTTCTTAAAAGTAGAACAGTTTGAATATCAAATGTAATTGAGACAGTTGTCATACTTCTAATGTATGAGCTATCTAGTGCTATGTTTGACATAATTTTATTAAATACTTTGTATATTCAAGACTAGTATTGAATAATACTGCAGATTTACATTCTCCACTGTTTACTGTTTCACTTAACGGTACTTGATATAATCTTTATGCTATTCAAGGAGGATGAGTGTTGCCTTTGAGTAAAATTCAAATCTAGAATAAAATCCATAAAGTTTATAGTAGCAGAAAAGTGTAGGTATATGCTTTAGTAACAATTTTTACTATATATTCTGTTTGTTTGAAAATCAAAAGAAAACAGATTAACAGATTATTGAGTTAGCTGAACATCAAGATATTTTTCAGGATTTTTTTTTTAAGGTAGCTGATATTTCATGTGCTACTCTTATTTTAAACTTGCTGGAGATTTAAGGCATAATAGTCAAAAACAGGGCCTGGTATCACAAAGCGTATTTAATATTCAAGCTCCAAACTGTCAAAAAAATCTCCAAAATGAGATATTGAATCAACAACTATTATTTATTTCACTTAACGTCTGTTTTGTTACATTGTTTTTGAGCAATTATGTTGTTTTTTTTTCCTATATATATGAGGAATGGCATTTTTCCATTTTAAAAAAGAACTACTAAGATTCTAAACTTATCTATTTGGTTCAGAGTGAAGGCTTCAAGATACAGTAGATACCATTCAACTCACAACCCAGCCATAAGATCTGGAGCACTATATCTATAATAGGATTCAAAATATACTCTAATCACAGAGGAAATAATCACCCACTGGGATTCAGCTCTTGCCATCAGAAAGAATGCTTTTACAAGAATAGGTTGTACTGAGCCAATTATATCATACAGCACACTTGGCTCAGTTTCATACAGATTTTCACATTAAAATAAGCACTAGTTGCAGTGTCTTAATATATGCAGTCACTTGGTACTTCTTGCTTGTACGGGCCACAGATTATCAAGTATTGCATAGGCCGTTCAATTTGGTTGAGGGTCATGAAATATATATTGCCACAGATGCAAACCAGGAGAATCTCTCTGAACTTGATTTCCAAAAGAAAATATGTCCTATGCTGCTTGCTAAATTGCTAACTAGGAAAAGACACAATCTATTTAAAATTCATGTCCTGCCAGATTCAGAGACAATCAAGTCATAAGCAATACTTCTTTTTTTTTNTTTTTTTTTTTTTTTTTTTTTTTTGGCAGAAGAGGTATTTCAAGAGCACCACTGAAGTACAAATGTCATTCTTCCTTGTCCTAGATATCCCAACAAGCTCCAGAATTGAACTACACAGTACAAAACATATGCATATATATGAACATTCATCTGTCTTATGTGTTACAAATCTGAATATCTGAGAAACTGAATAAATGGATTCCTTTTCAGCATCTCATTTTCCATTCTAGCTCAGTCTGTATCGCACAGTGAATGTTCGCTCACTTGTATTACAGCTCATATTTATTACGCAGTATAATTAATGCTTTTTTAAAAAATATCAGTATATCAAAAAGAGTCTGAAATGTTTTGAAAAAATCTTTTTGAAAAGATAACATATTCTCTTTAATAATAAAAAAAGAAGATATGCCTATTTAATTAAAGTTTCAACAAAATAAGTCAGGTGACGTTTGGCATATTGACTTACAAACCAGACTAATAAAGAAGCCTGAACAATAACCATTTTGCTCCATTTTCTTAGGTTTTTCTAATCTTATACGTGTAACTTCCAGCAGTTAACAAGTGTCTGTGCGGAACAGGTCACTCTGCAGTAAACTTGGAACTGGGTGCATTTCACTAGTGTTTCAGAGAAGTAAAGTTTATTATTCTAGCTGGGAGCCACATCACACGGCTCTTGAAGCTCCATCATTGTCTTTCATTTTTCATTTCTCCCTGTATTTGTGAAGGCAAAAATGCATGACATTTCTCAAGTTCCTTCTAAAGGCACCATCAATTGAAGCACAATCCTTGAGTAGGTAACATGACAATCTGTCCCTTTTATACATCTTGCACACTTCTTGTACTACTTCCTGTTCATCTTAAGTGCTTGTACACTTATAAATGCATATATGTGTTCATACATATACATAAATGTCTACCGCACACACACAGTTAATGGCAAATAGAAAGATTTCAGATTCCAAATGTGCTGTTCAGCCAAATTTGTTTAGCTGTTACTCAGAAGTTACATTTAATTCTGTGATTACAAGGAGAATGTAATCACTGCATCAGTGCCATCAGAAATAGAAGGAAGATACAGTGTGTAGTCCAGTGTTTACAAAAAAAAAATTAAGAAAAAATTTTGATAAACTCATTTATGATCATAATTTTTAGAAGATACAGTGATGAAACGAATATTTTAGCTAAAGGATTAATTCTGATTATAGTTAAAAGACTGTGGTCACATAAATTGGAAAAAAATCTGGTTTAAATGGAATCAATTAGCTCATTATACGTTTGGTGTTCCATTCATTTGTTACTATCAAAGTACAGTATTAATATCACCCTTTAATCTAACAATGATTTAAACAGAATACAACATTTTAAAAAGCAAGTCAATAGATATTTAGAGGGAGAACCTTTAGAAATTTTTATGTGTTTAATAAAGCAGGATAAATCGTTAAACATGCTGTGCTAATATCTATTTTTGAAAGCTTCACCAGCTAAAGTACTATTGCATTATCAATGCTTTGTTTTATTTTGTACTCCTTATGAAAATGACAGTAGGAATAGGATAAGCTTATGAAAGAAAAAATCAGCAACCTAAAATTGTTATTAAATCATATTTGAAGAGTTATTTTACTGTAACTACTTTATATCGGCTAAGTCTTTCATTACATGTAGCACATTTGTCTATTCAACAGGGGGCCAAGGGGAGGGGAGCGCTGCTGCGGCACACTCCCTCCAGTGCTCCTGGAGGAGGACTGTTTGCAGACCTAAGAAAAGTTTTATCACCATTAAGGTTTTTGCAGAGATTTACTCCAGACTAACTCTATCCTAGCTTGGTGGACCAACTACTTATGAATAGCTGAACAGAAGTTTAATCCAGTTAGCATCTGAAAGTAGTTTGCATGCTCTAGGACTGCTCAGAAAGGTAAAAGAAAGCAACAGGGAGAGACACCTTAGAGTGCACTTCTGATCTAAACTAAAAAGTTCATGTGCAAATTAAATACGATTTTCAAAACAAAGTTGTTTTTCATCTAAATACAGCACAACAAAGCTGTATTTAATCTTAATACAGCACGGAAGATAAAAAGAAACTGAACTATTATATTTTTAAAATATCTGATTTCTTTTTCTACCATGTCCCTCCCAAGCCCAACAAAAATGGCTTGCAGACCTCACTGAAAAGAGGTATGGGATTTTCAGTAGAGTTCAGATTGATACAATTTACCTTACAGATTAAATAGGGGTTAACAGAGGTCTTTCTACTGTCTGCACTCTACACAGCTATCTACAAGACCTCTAGAAACTCTGTGCTTTGTGATCAACTGCAATTAGACACATAACAAAATTAATTTAATAAGTCTGTAATACTTTTCAAAGCATACGAGCATCCTTACAAGTATTATTTAGATTCTTCAGTCATGGGGAGAATATCCAAATATCATCAACTCAGTTTTTAAATTTAAGTAATTCAGATCTTTAAAATTAAAATAATGGAAACATAAGACCAGTTTAAAATAATCTACCTCATCATACTATTTTAGAGGAATCTGCATACTTTTTCACCTTCTGTGGGAAAGAAAAAGAATGGCAACTTTATTCTAAGAATGATAAATTCATAAGTAGAAAATTGTCTGCTCTTCATCCATGTGATATCATTTTTACACACCTGTCCCCATATGGCTGGGTAAAAACTGAATTACTTAATAAGAAGAACAAAATTTTGCATGAAGAACTCAAAAGACTGGTATTCCTTTTTGTTCAACTTTGAAAAGATACATGACAATTTTGCATTTAAAAATAAAAGTGAAAAGGGCAAAACTATGTCCAATAAAGTTTCATGGATCAATTTTCCTGCACTAGGAAGTTTTTGAGGATGAGCTGTCATACTGATTCGGTCAAGTGATTTACATTGTGGCATCATGAACTGCTGTGCACAGAGATGCTAAGTAGGACCCATACGGCATACAGTTCATGTACTGATACCCGCATAGAAAGTAATTTTATTGTATTGAAAGAGTGGATGAAGTCTGTAATTTGGCTGCTTGCAAACAAAACAACTAGACTTTTCCACACTTTCTCATGCAGGTTTACTAGAGAGTACCCCAACCTCAGTTCCCTCGGCTAAATGTTAAGCCCTGGATCACAAACATATGGTTGAAGCCCTTAGGCTTTTTGGAATAGACAGACCATGTCTATGCAGCACTTCAGCTTGAATGCTCCATAGCATAACAGCCATCCTATACTGCTTCACATCGCAAAAACACGTGTCCCTTTAAAATCATCCTTTAACTTATCTGCACACAACACTCCACTGTCATACGGGCGAATAATCAGTCCTGTTTTCTTTCCAGGGACTTCTATCCCTATATTTCTTTAATGAAAAGGACTAGAAAACCCTTTCCATCTCTCAAGCTGGGCCAGCTGGCAAGACAAACCAGAAACTCCTCCATAACCTGGACAAGCTCAAGAAGTGGGCTCATGTGAACCTAATGAGGTTCAACAAGCCCAAGTGCAAAGTCTTGCACCTGGGTCAGGGCAATCCCCAGCATCAATACAGGCTGGGGGATGAAGGAACTGAGAGCATCCCTGTGAAGAAGCACTTGGGGCTGCTGGTGGATTAAAGATTGGACATGAGCCAGCAACGTCTGTTTGCAGCCCAGAAAGCCAGCTGTATCCTGGGCTGCATCAAAAGACGTGTGGCCATCAGGTTGAGGTTCTTCCCCTCCATGCTGGTGAGACCCCACCTGCAGTACTGTGTCCATCTCTGGAGCCTTCAGTACAGGAAAGACACGGACCTGTTGGAGGGGATCCAGAGAAAGGCAACAAAAATGATCAGAGGGATGGAACAGCTCTCCTACAATAAAGGCTGGGAGAGTTGGGGTTATTCAGCCTGGAGAAGGCTCTGGAGAGACCTTATTGCAGCCTTCCAGTACTTGAAGAGTAATGGTTTTAAACCAAAAGAGGGGAGATTAGACTAGATACAAGGACAAAATTTTTTATGAGGGTGGTGAGACACTGACAGAGGTTGTCCAGACAGATGGTAGAAGCCTCATCCCTGGAAACATTCACAGCCAGGCTGGACGGGGCTCTGAGCAAGCCAGTATAGTTGAACATGTCCCAGCCCATTGCAGGGTGGGTTGGACTAGATGACCTTCGAAGGTCCCTTCCAACCCAAACTATTCTATGATTCTGTGAGTCTATGTTTCTAAGGCAATCCTCCATAGATCCCAGTTTAGGTTACCCACAGTGCTGTTTCTTGATATCCAGCCTGGCTGTTGCTAGCACAGTTCTACAAGCTTCCCAGAGTTCTGCTAATCAGAGAGTGGAAGTGAAGACAGGGAACATGTACCCTCTCGCTGAAACCCAGGGGTGCACAATAAGCTCCAGAGCTGTCCAGATATGACCTCAGGAGACACTTGCAGTTTACAGTTAAATTTGTAAATGAGTTGGACACACTCATTCTTTATCTCAACATAACTCCTTGGAAAAAATCTCTTATCACAATGTGTACACCTAGGACATGTGAGTGAGAAATGTCTTCTCAGTAGACCACAATCTGGACTGCAGATGAAAGGGTTCAAACAAGGATGAGCAAGAGGAGTGACAGGAAAAGGTTGGTGGGGTTGACTTTTACAAGAGACATCTTACTGCTGTGGCTTCCCTAGCATGTCTTAATAGCTTACTCTAACTGAATAATCATTGCTTTTCCTACTGTGAATATTTCTTGAAATATTTCGGAAGCTGCAATTATGTTACTTTTCTTGAAGAGTTACCCATAGGCTTTGCAGAGGTAATATTGTATTGATAGTGAAGTTTCTACAGCACTTATTATTTTTAGAACAGAAAATAAACAACTTAACTGACTACATGTTACAAGTTCACAAGTATGCTCTATTTGAAGTGACTAGGCCAGATCCTGCTCTCACCTCTCTTCTCACTAATCCAGATTTGAATTATATCAAGCTTGCTAAAGAAACTGCTGCAGCAATTTGATAGAAAAAAACCCTGAACTTTCTGTTTAGTACAGATACAAAATTCTGATACAGGTGCATAATGCAGGAAAAAAAATTCTCAGAAACTCAAACAATACTGTCTCTTTCTGACTAAGAAACACATGGGAAATATATTGATTCAGTAGCAATCCTGTCCTACAGTAGTCCTGTCTGTATCACAAAAACTATACAAAAAGTAACCAAGCTAAAGTCTGTTGGTGTTACTATGTTGGTTTAGATTAGTGTGAAGGCAATCAGAATCTAGCTATTATCACTATGAAGTGAAAAATTACAGTTAAATCCAAAGGACCTTAATTGCTTATGTGACTCCGGTATTTAAATTACACTAAATTAACCTCAAGAGTTTAAGTCCTCATCAAACAAGAAGCTTTATGCACTAAAAAGAGGTCACAAAAATAAATATCATTATAAGACACTGTAAGCTTCTCAGTGTATAAACAATCAGAAGAAAAGCACTATCAAGGTGATTTGAATCATTCATAATGACAGTACCTAATACCATTTAGGATTTATTCAGATTATTTATAGAGAATGACATAATTCATAAGAACTAAAAAAACTTCTATGAACTTCCTATTCCAACAGTAATTATACTTCCTCTGTTTGGTTCAGTCATAACTACTGTTGTCCTTCCACACCAAAAACAGTCAGACTATAATATTTGGGAAAAATTAGTATAACATTCAAAATCCATCATGAAAACATAGCTGGGTTTTAGTGGTCAAATAAGCTCTTGAGTTACTACTTGCTGATAAAAGTAAACATAAATATTAGTAAACAAATAAGTGATTCGGGCACACAGGTAAGGGATGCCCATGGTACCTAGGGAACTGTGACAGTAAGTAATGTTCAGAATGCTCCAACATATAACACATGAAGATGGCAAACCAGGCTGTTACCCCTGTGCGCTGGTCAGTGCAGACAGCTCTTATCTGTTTACTAGGCCAAGAAGATAAAATTCCTTCCCAACGACCGTGAATCTCAACTTCCTCACGATAACATGTGTCATCTGCCAGTTCGAAGGATTAAACTCAACAAAGGGAATTTGTATTCACACCTCCATGAGTTCTAAAGCAGTGAAAATAAAAGTTCATCACTGATGTAATTACTTGAACAATGTACCTGATCTATTAAGGGAGTTTGGCTAACTCACACTTCCACATGTCTGCTGAAGATCTGGATAGTGCCTTATGTTCAGCTTTTACAAAATCTTGGCATTGTTCATTATGCAATATTTTTCGAATAACATTTTCTAAAACTTCTTCTATCCTTATTATTTTTTATAATTTTAATTACAATAAATCCTTTAAAGAATTATGCCCACATGAACATAAGGAAATCATTATCAGACTGCAGTGTTGTATACCTGAACTTGTAAGTTTTCATGTACTTACTTATGTATCCAAAGTTAAATGCACATTCTGCAAGACAGACAGCAAAGATAAACTGCAGGACTGCAAATGCTGAGGGGCATGTGAGTACCACTTAGGTCACACAAGTATTTCCACTCTATTACCTCAACAACAACTGTGTAATCCAAATGGCTTCAACACTTTCCAAAAATAATTGCTTATATTGTGAAATTAGTGCAGAGATAAGCTAATTTGAAACTGTGCTAATGCTATGCTATATTACCTATGACATATTAAAAATATCTTTCACAGTTTGGCTTGTTATTGTACAGACATATTTACCAGCTCGCTGGCATTCTGTTTTTCCAGTGATGTTTACTTGTTTGGTTTCTTCTTGTTGTTGTTTGTTTAGCTCATGTTTTGTTTTATTTATATTACATTAGGACCATGTCTTAAAATTCACTTTACTAACATAGATTAATTAAGGAAAAAACCTGAACTGTAGTGCTATGTATGGTGAAGCAGGATAACTACTTCATTTAAAATGGAATTTTAACTTCAAATACATTCGTCATCAAAAGAGGGAGTATTAGAAATAAATCTTGAGATACTGCAATGTTACCTTCTTGCAGTAAACAGATACATTAAAAACATTTTGGTTTTCATTAACTTTGCACACCAATCCATATAATGCCTATATATGTTGTTACTTGACATATTTTGAAATATTTATGGACATTATTTATAAAATAAGACCATTAGTAAATAAGCATTATGTCTTAATTTATGTCTTTACTCCCCAGCATGCTGCTAACACAAAACACACAGAAATAGTAAGACATATTTTGTAAGGACTTTCTCAAAATAGTTCTGTTGGTATTTTGAGCCAAAGATGCCACAAAAGGAAGTAAATAGCTGATAATGAAAAGTAGCAATGAGTGAGAAGAAAGTGTTCCGAGTACAGGAAAAAGGAAATGATATTTCTTTCTCCTTCCCTGCTTTCGGATCTTCCTGTTTTAAATAATTTTGAATATTTTGTGTTCTGCTGCTTAATAAATCTGCCCCAAGGAAATGAATACAGACTTTAATCTGAACTGTGAATTTTATTTGGACTTCTCTGGGAAGGACAAATGGTTAACAGAGGAATAATATTTTTTCAGAAAAATCGTATAGAATACCAATGGTCTTTGTAACAAAGTGACAACAGCACATTGATCTTAAAAAAGGCTACATTCAGCCCTAAGTCCGAATCATTATCTGATTTATTTCAGTGTCTATTTACATTTACTTCCTGCACGTTTACCTGAGTTTGTCAAAAGTATTGGATACTATGGGGATTTTTCACCTGTCCATCATAAAGTGGGACCAAGACTATACTATTCAAAGATCATGGAAGTGTCAATAGATATTAAGAATAGTAAGAATTCCTGACCTTGGCTAGATTCATTTCAGAAACTCCCTGTAGCAGTCTTTTACAAAGCTCTCCTTTAATGTGAAATAAAAGGTGAGGTAAAAGGTTCTTTATCACATTTCCAGTGCCTGGATCCATCCAGACCTTCCTCTATTACTTCTTTTCTGCCTTTTCTCAGTGAATTTAGTGTTCATTAAAGTATAAGACTAACAGCATTGACCAAGCTAAACAGACTATCCAAACTGTACAAGTTTCTTACTCCAACTCTACTGATTTACCTTTTCCTCTTGACCTGCAAACTACCTTGTTATTCTAGTCCTTGGCCTCTCTTGTGCAGAGACTGCCAATCACAGCACATTTCCAGTGTTTGTTATGAGTTGTGAAAAAAATCAAGACTAAGGTGAGACTACCCAACTGATTTTTGCTGCTACGTCTCCTGTGCAAAAAGAGAATTTTTTTTCAATTGGCTCCACAAACTTGGGAAATGATAACAGATTCCTGTGATTTTTTAATTTGAATTGCAGATTTCATCTAGACAGTATTAAAAAAAAAAAAAAAAAGTATCTTTCTAAGGAAATACAGGTCTTTTATGATATTTCCTTCCTTATCTAGGGCTTTTATAGACACCTAAATCATTCAGTAGCAATTGCAACAGTTATGCTTAATTCTGTTTTCAGTCAGTAGCATGCTGATAGCATGTTTGTGCATGTTCGCATAACATGCACACTGCTCAAAATGTTCCTTTTCTTAAATATGTACGAACAGGAATGGATTTGCCTAAGATAAGGAAGGGCAGATGCCACAGAACAGAAATCTTAAAATAAAACCTCTTATTTACCTCACTTTGCCCATCCATCTAAGTACTGAGCAGTAGGGTTCTATTCTCGAAGCCACACCACCCAAAACTCCCATGACAAGGGGTAGGTTTTCATCTCTTGTTAGTTGGCTGTGCTGCTGGCAACCACTGTTTCCAGCCCAGATCACAGTTTAGGCTTCTCTTGGTCTCTTCTACTCACAAAGCCAGATTCAGGAAAATGCACCTCTCCTTGTTGCAACCCAACCAAGAAAGAATGTGTCCTAAGGTATAAAAAAAGTTAGCTAGGTCTCTTGTTACTTGATAAGTCAAGTGGGCTCTCCCACTCATACCAGGATCGTATCCACCAATACACACTTACAGGCACAACTCCTCTTTAGAAGACAGATGAGCTGTAACACTACCAAGGATGTTCAGCCAGCCCTAGTTTTCAGAATTCAGGTGCCAAGAATGAAAACAAATGAAACAAGTAAGCTCTTGGGATAATGCTTGTCAAGTTACCTCAAAAAAAATTATTTGCTACCCTAGTAAATCAGTGTCTCTAAACCAACACCATTCCAATTTTTTTTCTTGCACATACTTAACCATAACTATGAAGTATGGGCTGAAGAAACAGACAATGAGGTGGAATGAAAACTGGCTCAATGGCCAGGCTCAGGGTGTTGTGATCAGCCATGCAAACACTATTTGGAGGCCAGTGACTAGGGGTGTATCTAAGTGGTCAATACTTGGTCCAGTCCTGTTTAACATCTTCATCAAGGAGACAGATAATGGGGCAGACTCTACCCGCAGCATGGCTGAAGATGACACTAAACTGGGAGGAGTGGTTGATATGCCAGAGGGTCATGCTGCCATACAGGTAGACCTCAACAGGCTGGAGAAATGGACTGACAGAAACCTCATGAAGCTCAACAAGAAGAACTGCAAAATCCTGCACCTGTGAAGGAACAACCCCATGCAGCAATACACGCTGAGGGCCACTCATCTGAAAAGCAGCTTGACAGAAAAGGACCTGGTGAACACTAGGTCGAACATGAGTCAGCAACGTGCCCTTGCAGAAAAGGTGAATGGTAGACTGGGCTGCATCAAGAGAAGTGTTGCCAGCAGGTTGAGGGAGGTGATTCTTCCCCTTTTTTCAGCACTGGGGTGGCAACACCTGGAGTGCTAGGTTCGTTTCTGAGCTCTCCCATACAAGAGAGACATGGACATACCAGAGAAAGTCCAGTGAAGAGCTACTAAGATGATTAAGAGAATGGAGCACCTCCCATATGAGAAAAGGCTTAGAGAGCTTGGACTGTTCAGCCTGGAGAAGAGTAGGTTCATGGGGATGTCATCAAAGTATGTAAATACCTGAAGGGAGGTGGAATGAAGAAAGTGCCAGGCTGTTTTCAGTGGTGTCCAGTAACATGATGAGAGGCAATGGGCACAAAGTGATGCACAAGAGGTGTCACCTGAACATCAGGAAACACTTTTTACTGTGGGGGTGACTGAGCACAGGGACAGGTTTCCCAGAGAGGTCGTGGAGTCTTTATACTTGGAGATATTCAAAGTCCCTCCAGGCATGGTCCCGGGCAACTGGCTCTAGGTGGCTCTGCCTGAGCAGGGGAGTTGGACCGGGTGCCCTCCAGTGATCCCTTCAAACCTCAACCATTCTGTCAACTGATGTGTACTAAAGGTATACTGTACCAAATAATTGTTATTTTCTAAATTTATGTAGTTTGTGAGTGATACTGGTAAAGAAAAGAAAGAAGGGAGGCGAAGGGAAACAAAGCAGAAAACGAGGAAGCTAGTCTGTACCATTTTTTCCTGCTTTCAATAATGTACATAGCTTGCAAAGGCACAGCAAAAATTGAGGTTCCACTAATCAGATTAATTTATAATGTGTTTCTGCTAGTAGTAGGTCCCAAACTGTACAATTAGCTGGCAGCATCTGCCCCATCCTATAGAGCTGCAGCTTAAAGGTTCTAAGACACTCTGTTTGTGCTAGATAGAGATTTATAAGGTTTGATGAGAACTGTGCTGATATTATTTAATTCTGAAACACAAAACTATCTGAAACCTTAACTTTGAACCTGCATAAGGAGTCTCCAAAGTTTCATCAAGCAGGAAGATTTTCAAATTTACAGGAATTCCTTCCCTTTCAACTGTAAGCCACTCCACACTCTAAAAACTTGTTTCAGTACACAGTAGTAGATAATTATCAGTGATTCCACAGTGCAGGAAGGAGGTAGTGGGAAGAGTCCTTGTGTAGCATCCGTAATATCCTTCAGCAAGGTCCTGACTTTGCCTAACTACACTGTGTATGCAGAACAAGCTTTTTGCATGTTATGAACCTCCCACTATTTTTGAGTCTAGTCTGATGTTCCCTAAGTGTCCAAATAAAACAGATGATTTAACTAAATCACACATTCCCTATATATCTTTTTCTTGCTAGATACAATTTATGGATATTACTCTGATATGCTCTTTTTTTGTTGACTTACGTTACTGATTGAAGCATGCTAGTCTACCCAGCTGTTTGTTGGGTTTTTTTTGTTTTGGTTTGGTTTTTGTCTTAGAAACCAGTTCCATACCTTTGACAGACTTTACTTCCTACAATTTTAGTAGTACCTGGTTTTGAGATCAATACGTAGACTCTATGTGTGATCAGGCAAATGAGGTTGGAAAAACTCCAAAATACCCAGAAGGCAGGCAATATTAATTTCCAGAATTGCTCAGCAGCTACTTACAAAACTGTTGGAAATTTGTGATTTTAACAATGTTGGAGGAATTAAAAACATGTATTCCAAATGACAGTCTGAGTCATTTCTTCATGTAGATTTTTATATAATGTCAGCTGTGAAAGGCCTGAGTTGGGCTCCATGTCTGCTGCTGAGACGCAAACTAATGATAACAAAGCAGTAATTCATAATGATCCTTCGAACCACATGGAAATAAATGGTTTGGGTGAAGAGCTCTTAAACAAAGAAAATACTCAAGGCAGCCATTAGAAACTAAAGAATATTATTGATCTCTTCTCTCTAGTTTGTCAATCAGCTTCAGAATGTCAGAAAAAAGCCATACTAAAACTGCCATTAATGAAAGTGAGTCAACAAAATCGTACAATGACGTCTGGTGTTTTAGTTGGAGATTCGTGCTCTTGAGTTAATGTCACGAGTATGGCAGTATCTGGTTTCCCTCATATTTATACCATGCTCAGGCCCCCTGCTGGTTTATAACTCATTAGTTCAAAACCGTAGTGGTTTAAACTTAGGCTCATTGCCAGGACTTTCGATGTTCAGCCATCACTGTCTTAAATTACAAGAGAAGCATGTTCTTCGTGAATCCATGGCCACATCACATTTCTATCACATAGCAGAGAAAGATTTGTAACAGCTGATAGTTCTTCTATTAAAAGGGCTACAATTTGAACACAAAAGTTTTATTCCTGGTCAAGGATCAGGTACATTGGCAGAGCTATTTAAGAAATGCTTGCATGATTGGAGGATGCAAATAGAGCTACTTCACCCACGATTAATAACTGAAATGCTTCAAGAAAATGGTAGGGAGAGGTTACAACGTGTTTGAAGCTAACTAAGTTCAGCTCATGTGTTTTATATAAGTACATAAATCACATAAAAGTTCTGTGGATAACCTGAAAATTAAGAACTTCTTTCCAGTCTCCTTAGATGTGTTTAAAATATCGTGAGAATTTAATAAGAGAAGGAAGATAACACAATGAGCTCAATGTCTCTCCTGTCTCCCCCATTGACTTGTCTCCAAACAAAATTAAACAACATCTGCCAAATGCCAGCCTGTTCAGATTGCTAATGAGTTTAAAAATTCAGAGTATGACTGTTGCTCAGCAACTGATAAAGAATACCAGTCACATGGTGCTATAGTTAATATACAAAAGACCTTTGCCCCTCATTTTCTAAAATCCTATGAAAAGCAGGTTATTGGAAACAATATTTTTTCAAGGGAATTTACTTGCTGCTTTTTTAGTATTGTGCTATAATTTGTTCTAATGCTCATGAACACCAGGTGCTTAAGATTTTCAGTCACATATATTTTACTTCATGCATTTGCATGGAGGTGGAATTCTATTCGATTCAGCTGTTTGCTGACTATTTCAATAGATAACCAGAGTCAAAAAAATGAAAGCGCTTTAGGACTCAAGAACATGCCAGTGAATTTGGCTGACAGGCTGTTAAGCTAAAACTAAATTGAAAACTATAATCAGAAGTGGAAGAGGGGGATCAGAGGACTTAGAAACCATAGTTTGTGCAGTGGAGATGTAATAAATGTCAGAGAGGAAAAGACAGGAGGGTAACAGTCACCCTGTCAAGACTGTTTCCTCATTTTAGCTGGTCTGCTGGAAAATGTGAAATCAACCATTAATAAATCCATCAATCAATCAGTCAGGAATCATCAGTGACAGGAGATTATAATAGGAAAAACTTAAACAAAGAGACACAATATCATGTTATTCCACCTGACACATGAAAGAAAGACTGCAGTTACGGAAGTGCTCTGTGACGGACAAGAATAATGTGCCAACATTGTGTAATTAACTATTTTGCTCTTTCTCCAATTATGTTTATGCAGGAATTAAAATACATTGCTATTGCTAACATCATTAAGTGTCAATATTTCTACCTTAAGGTACTTCAACACAGTATGAATGCAGATGGAGAACAAGGCTAGGAATTCCAAGGTTGTATTTAATTTCTGAAAGAGACAACATTTTAAAAAGAGAAAGCTCATCAAAAAGAAGCTGAAAGGGGCAACCTGGAGAATGAAATCTTTACTGACAGCATGGAGCTTTCATAAAGAAACTACATTAGAATCACAGTGCAAATGCACACCACCTCTTCAGAACAGACCGAAAAGGCACAAAAGGACTGAAAACCCTGGCTAACTAGCAGGGTAAAGGAGGTTATTAGAAGCAGGAAGGCATTTAGAAAAGCCAAAGCTGAGTTTAAATGAAGAAAATAACTCTGGCAGATAAGGCAGACCAAAAAATAAATTTGATAAATTGCTAGTAAAAGAGATTCAGAGGTAACAGTAAGTCTTTTATTCAAACAAATCAAGATCAGACAGCCTGGCAAAGAGCCTGCAGGTCCTCTTAATGATCAGGATATAAAAGGAACACTTAGAAAAGACATGCAATTGCACAGGATCTAAATGACTTCTTGGCATCAATGTCTGCTTTGAAAAAGCTGGGGAGGTTCCCACCTCAATACCATTTTTTGCATAGGGATTCATCAGAGGATCCATCTAAAACTAAAGTGACTGTAGAAGAGGTTACTGAACAAGTCGACAAAATTAGCATCAGAACATCACCATGATTAAATAGTATATCCGGGACTTAATGGTTACCCCTTGAATTCCAAGAGATCTTAAGGATTAAACAGCTTCATAATAATGTGTGGCAAATGTCAGGACATTTCCCTTAAAAGAAAAGGGTTCTGAGGAGGATCGACAGAATTGCAAGCCTGTAAGTCTGACACTGGTACCGGACAAAAGAGCAGAAGCTACACTAAATAATACATTTAATGCACATTTACATAAATATTAAGAAGAGTCAAGAAGGCTTTCATAATGAAAAATCCGACTTTAGAGAAGGACTGTTGTGGTGGAGCTCTTTTTTTAAGCAGTCAACAAAAGCTCAGTAATGAACAATTCTTTCTGTACCAGCAACAGTTTCCCTACAGCTAAAAGTATTGCAATTTTTTGAGGAAAATAGAGTTTGAAATGGAAGTTATTTGGAAATATAAAGCATGGTTCCTGAAGCCTCCAGCAAGATTCAGTACTCCCTTATCCCTACAGTGCTGTAAGAAATCAAAGTTTAATATTATGACTTTGCTGTATACAGTAATTCGGTTCTGAGTAGTTGTATCAATTTCTACGGTTTCTCTAAGCACTCTGCAGCTGAAATCCCGTAACTGTGGCACCAGGTTTTGCAGGTGAAATTAAGGCATATGCAGGTTGCAACAGTGACATATTACATGAAGATTGTATTAAAATAATTTATAATGTGACTGCTGTTTGTCATTAAATGAATCTCAAACTTCAGTAATTCAAATAAAATCTGAAATCCAGGACAGCATTATATTTCATCTCTCAAATTCACACATAATTTACCTATATTTTACACATGATAGCCTTTAGCCATCTACATATAAAGGTGAAAGTATTGAAACTGGAACTGGAAATTTTTCAAACAAAAGCAACATTGACAATGACCTAAAGAGACATTAGGACTACTGCAAAGGATGACTGACAATCCTGTAAAATCAGTAGCTATCAAAAATAAGGTTGGGCAGGTCATTGGCAAACTTCTAGCAGAAATATTTTTTTTTTCAGAGGTGAGAATGATGTGGTTCCTTATCTATTTCACATCTTCAAGAGTTCTCAATAGGTTCTTTCTGCATTGCACTGATATTACACTTTGTCCTCTGACTGATATTTTGTCCAGAGACACAGTCTAGCACCTATTTTATATCTCAACAGCATCTGGCATCTTCCCTGCTGTCCTCTGGTGCACTTAAGGTGAAAGCTGCTACAATGTCCCCAAGACACAAACACTAGTTAATCAGATGTAATCTAAGCTTTCAAATCAAATGTCTTCTTAGGCTATTAGTCAATGTAAGGAAATAGATCCCTATAAAGATCAATCCTGCCTATTTCAGACACCTACTTTAGGATGAAAAGAATTACCTTTCAGGAGTTCATGATGACTAGGTTAGATTCAGATGCCTCACATTCTAGCTATCTGTTATATTACATGACCTGCGCCCTGAGTAAAAAGTGAGTTTGTGGGTCCTTGTGTCAAGCCAGCCACTTTCAGGTGAGAGTTTCATCAAATTTTAGTCTGAGCAATAACATTCTACCTCAGAACACTTTAATCTGATGTTTCATCTGGGTGCAATATTTTCCATTCACTAACCTAAATTACGTTAGGAAAGGCTCCTGGCCACTATTAAGCTGGTGTCCTGTGTCACCTTGTGAGTGGCTGCCTTGAACCTTGAACCTTTATGAAATACCAATATGTATTAGGAAATGAAAAGCAGGTAGTATTTCAATATGGCAGAAAATAGCTTGCTGCACTTATTCAGGAGAATTAAAAAAAAAAAAAAAAGTGCTTTCCAAAGGAACCCTCTTACACTTCAGAAAATTTTTTGTGGAAGTCTTCATCCACTTTTCTTTCAAAACAGTTGCAAAAATACAGAACAAATGGCAGTAAGTTCCCCTGAAAGAATAATTACACAGTAAATTGGCCTCAGAAAGGTTATCAAAACCAAAAAATTCTGGGAAACAGTATATAAAATCATCCTTCAAAACCTCATAAGTAATTTACAACCAGAAAGAAATGTACAAAGATATGTGATATAAATATATGAAAAATTGTCATATTTTTTCCAGCATTTTAACATAACTTCACAAGCTGGCAATTTTTACAGCTGTACTCTTATATAACTATTTATAAAAACACTGTTTACATGCAGCACTACATCTGCTACACATTATCTATTTTTAGGTGCTTTATCTATTTAGTACTGAGAATTTTACAGTAATTCAAACACTTCCAAGTATTTGTCCAAAAATCATTTAAGCATCTTTGAATACAGTATGCAGAAATTGCAGAAAACTTAAAATGACTTCCCAATGGCTGAAAAGCTTGTAGAGAATACAACACGCCTTCTCTTCTAGGGATGACTATCTTTCTCTGCTCCTTTTCATGAACACAAACGAGCAATACTTCAAGTGCAACTTCAGGGACAGGGCCTACTCTGTCGGGATTACCAAGGAAGCCAAATGTAATTCTGATTCAGTTCTGTAGCTTTCTGCCGGGTTGGCACAGGGAAAACTGTGGAGGCAGCAAAATAACAATACTGCTGTTCCAGATACGTGAATAGAAGCTCAGTTCTTTGGATGCAAACCTCGCTTTGAGTGCTGGAAGATCTGAGAAGCATCCAAAAAGGGAATTACAGTAACCTTGTGTCAACAGCACAAGGGCGCTAGCAAACTGCAGCCAGGAGGGGGACCCCTTTTCTCACCAAATTTGCTCTTCTAACTTCTGCCTGTTGCCCTGAGTATTTTCAGCTGTTTTTTGTTTGATTGTTTGTTTTGGCATACTTCATCTATATAACATGTGGGGTTTAAGATCCATTTAAGAAGAAAGTTAAATCTCTGTGTCATGTAAAGTGGGATTATATTTCAACTATAATGGAAATGTATATATTCCTTTAATTTCAGCATTAGTTCTTACCTTAGTTCTTATCTTCCTCATTTTCTGCTGCTCAAAATTATTTATAAGCTGAAGGCTCATCTTAGGACATTTCTTGTTGCTTTTTCATACCTAATATTTTTCAAGTGATTTGGATTATTCTTTTCATATTGTCTAGTTAGAAGTCTTTGTGTTTTGGAAGCAGGTGTTAGTTGGTTTTCTTCTGAAATACAAACACGTGAATATTTTATCACTACATACATACATACACCTTCACCCTCCTACAGAGGTTGTGTCCAGTACCTGATGTCACAGCTCGGGCTCTTTTCTTTCCCCATGTCCTTTATTCACTAATTGATACAAGAATTAGACAAGCTTGTTTGGGGGGACTGCAAATATCTAGAGGGGAAGGATTTGGAAATTTGAAGTCATTTAAATACCTTTGGATCATTAGAGAGATGATTTTAAAAATTACCTGAAAAAAAAATGTTCAAGGATAACAATAATAAGTGAAGAAATAAGATACTATTTTGGAGTACGATTTTAACAAATTATCCAAGGAATGGCTTGACCAACCTCATAGCCTTTATGAGGACATAACAAGGTGGATAGATGATGGCAGAGCGGTGGATGTGGTCTACTTTGACTTCAGTAAAGCATTTGACACGGTCTCCCACAGCATCCTCACTGCTAAACTGAGGAAGTGTGGACTGGATGATCAGGTAGTGAGGTGGACTGCGAACTGGCTGAAGGAGAGAAGCCAGAGAGTCGTGGTCAATGGGGCGGAGTACAG
>VWYH01007168.1:1164708-1207599 GCA_013399365.1 Pampusana beccarii | reverse complement strand
TGGCGGGGGAAAGTGCAACTGCCACACACACTGTCACTCATTTCAGGCTGCTAAGGGAAGGGTCCTAAAATGCACACTTTCTCTTCCCATCCCACACCACAACACCGGCTTTGGGGCCGTTTAGCTTTCTGTGTTACCCAAGAAAATTTGGTGTTCCTCCAGACTGCATTGGATAGCAGGGGTGTTAGAGGGTGAAATCACAGACTCTCACTACTACGATTTGTTTGTTTATTTGGGGGCGGTACAGACAGCAGAAATTATTACTGGCCATTGCAGTAACAGAAAAAAACCCCCAAACCCCAAACATTAACTGAAGCCTGAAAGGTCACAATTAAGTATTTGTTTTCTTTTGAGCTCAGGAGGAATGAAGAGGAAAAAGAGAAGAAAGAAAGATGGAACATATAAAGATATAAAGAATATATGATGAATGGTTTGAATGCTTTCCTTTTTTTTTTTTTTTTTGGTGAGCATTCAGGGAAACCGATTTTAATTTGGTTTTCTCTAGATTGAGAAGCCTGCTAAATTGTTCATTTGTTTTAAAGTCAGTTAACTCTCCAGGTGGGATTTCACCAGTCTCTTTCAGTTCTTTCTGAGATTGATTTTTACTTGCTTGTTTAGGCAAAGAGAAAGAAACTCCCCTGATGAATTAAGAAAAAAAGAAAATTCCGGAAGATTTCTGAAAGCTGTCACCTCTAATGCAGAAAACCTTGTGTCCTTTTAATATTTCACACTATGCATGTGAAAAAAAAACTTGCTTTCACTTCAGAAGATGAAATACTTATTTACATGTCAGCTTACTTCCTATTCCTAAAACTCTTCAGTTAATGGCTTTAAAAGTGAATCTTTTTATTTATACAAGGCACTTTTCCACATTTGGGAAGCTGACACGTGTACTTGCTTGAATTATGACTGTTTTTTTCTAAAATAGAGAAAATGTGACAACTAGTTTATTCCCTGGAACAGCCAGAAAGGATATAGTTCATTTCCTATAGATTAATTCAGCCATTAACTGGAGTTTATGACCACTACAGACAAAGCCATCTGCAAGTGCATTCATCACGCTGTGAACACAATGGCTCTGAATGTTCAAAAGATGCAGTTATAAGCAATCAATAGCTTCATACTTTATACTGCTGTGATTAATGCCAGGGTGAGAGAATGTTCTCATGAGCTTCCTTTTTAGGTGTTTGAAAGATGTGACTGAAAGAATCACTGAGAGGGGGAAAAAGCTCAGGACACATTTTAATAAATAGAAATAATCTGACTATTCAGGATGCAAAGTTTTGCAGGGAAGATAAACATATTTAAATCGTGAACAGGGGAGTAAATGCATTGTACTATTAAAAGGCAGCAAATGCTTCAATACACTGCTTCCATTTTGGAATTTCTCACTTGCCACTTTCCAAGTCACTGAATTAAGCCTCCACTGCAGTCAGTTTAGTTCTGCATTTGATTTTCAGTAGAACCAGTCAATAATTTTAACAGACTGACACTGGGATGCATCTGTCCAGATCTGGATCTTCAGATACCAAGTAGACAGTTCTGAGGTAAACACTCATGACTCCTTACATGAGCAATCAGTGAAAATAGGGCTTTTTAAGGAACTGTTCTTACCTTAAAGTAGAAGTTTATATTAGATCAGATGAATGGCTGCCTGTAAGTGCCCATTTTTTCTCTACTGACAATAAAAGCAGTGTAGGGTAACATCAGTTACAGTTATCTGTATCAAAGATACTTAAAGGCAGGTGGGAAAAGTTGCATCCTGATGGTATAGTTATATTTTGCAGGTAAATCATCAGTAAGGTGGTCGCTTATCTAAAAAAATTCCCCTTTTCCAATAGCAGGTTCATGAAAACAATTTCAACATAGAAACTTGTGCAAATATTGAATTAAAATTTAAATGTTCCTTTCCTATGTAAACAGGTACTAAATACTTGTATATAAATATGTATATAGATACAGTGTGCAGTGTATCAGCACAGAGCATCTTTCTACCATTTATGGTGGAGCCATGTTCAAAGTTAGGAAATGCGTGGAGCAAAGAAGAAAACCTATTTCGTATATGTCTAGAGATTCCTGTTGCTTTCTCTCAAGATGCATCAACCTACTTCTTTATATTTTCAATTGCAGCTGTCCCTTAGCCATCCCTCAAAGTTCACCAGACTGCAACAAGATCTTTCTGAGGACTGAGCCTATGATACCTTGGAGACTTAATGTGTCTGGCCAACTGTGGGCCCAATTAAATTTCTATAAGAATCTCCTAGGATAGGACAGAAATAGCTCACCTGGGAATGCTCCTATCCATATCCTCTCTTTGTGAAAAAAAACCCTTAACCAGTACAGCAGAATGGAAGCGTTTTGCTCTATCTATAGAGAAATATACTACTGTATTTTCTGAAAGATTGCATTTGTTTATAAGCATTTATTCTGTGTAACAATGTTGAAAACTTCAGTAAAGCAACATTACATGCAACAACTCAGCAACATTGGCACCTAAATTAAATACAATTAAAAGGTTAATTAACTGGGCAGATTTAGATATCAATGGTCTAGATTTCCATATCTGAGATTGTTTGTCACCTCCTCCACAGAAAGAAATATAGGTTTATAGGATGATTCTAGACTGAAAAACATGTTTTGGAAGAATCTCAGTGAATATTAAGATATATAAACTCATCTAGGTGTCATCGATAATCCATATGATGGCCTTCCATAATCAATGGAAAAACTCAATATAGTCATGAGATTCTAAAGAGTAATATACTTGACAAGGCTGTAGATGTCTATTTTATGGTGATTTATTGTAATTATTGTCTTATCTATTAAACTGCTGTCTTGGTGAATTTGACTAAAGTATCTTTCACAACAAAATTACGTTTGCCCCTGGACTGCATATTAGTTAATTGTTCAGCTGAAGATGATAAAATTGCGCTTGAGAAACACAACTGTTGTAAATTCACAGTTACATAAAAAAACACTGTTTACTAGCGTCACTTATATTCTACAATTAAAATGTTGCTGAATTATCCCAAAGACAGTTTACCTAGTAATATAAATTGTGGTACTTCCTCTGCATCATGTACTGAATCACTGTCACTTCAGGTTTGCAATAGCCAGATATTGTATAAAACCCAGCTCCTAACTGTACTTTAAAGCAGTGCTATCTAATGATCATCTAATCAACCTAATACAGAAAAAAAAATCTCTTTTGAGACATATTTTAAATTGATGTGAACAGTTGGTCATTTAAGTATTTTCCTTAAAATAACCATCACACTATAGACAAAAAACAATCACAACTGATCTTCACATTTAGGAATATGAAGATATACAGTGGAGGCATATTAACCATCAACTTTTTTACTATAATGTTGAAATGAATTAAGAAACAACCCTTCTTGACTACACTATCAGGGGTTCTAGATGTGTAAATTTTAATAGGCAAAGATAATTATGTTAACAAGCAGTCATTCATTTAAATAGGCTGTTATGCAGATGAGAGAAGATTCAAATCATTTAACTTTAACCATCTAATACATACAAATCAAATCAGATTTAGTCAACAGCCTCTCTCTCAAAAAATGCAGCATAGACCTCCAGAGTACCATTTTTCTTATTTTAAAACATGTAGGATCAATTTCCAAATGACCATATAAAAAACTTACTCCACTAGTTTAAACTTGACATGTAACTTTCTGGTGGCTAAAATACTTTTCTGTGTATTATTTTATCTGAAGCATCAGTGTGAGAATTTTAAACATATACAATCAATGTCTTGTCTCATTGTTACACTTTGGCAGGCTGTGAGAATGCAAACAAGCCTCGATGTAAGCAGAACTCAACAGAAATGTATTTTTCAGAACCTTGTCCTAGTTACAGTACATAGAATCACAGTATGGTTGAGGTTGGAAGTGACCTCTGGAGGTCACCCAGTCCAACATTCCAGCTCAAGCAGGGACATCTAGAGATGGTTGCCCAGGACTGTGTGCAGACAACATTGTACTGTATCTAAGGATGTATCTCCACAACCTCTTTGGGCAACATACCATCAGCAGTTGGTCATATACCACCACCAGCTGGCCCTGCAATATCAGCACAGAAACAAAACATAGCAGAGCCTTGCTACAGATACACTACTGTAAAATATAAATAGATCAACATTTCTTTTTCCAAATTAAAAATTCTTTCTTCTTTAGGAATACGTATTCCACAAGCACATCTCCAAACTACTTCACAGGTTTGAGAGAATTAAAACAGCCATGGGTCTAAATAGTTGGAGCTTGCTCTTGACTATTTGTGAGTCCTGTACTTAAAAAGGAAATAATTTATGACTTCAGGTTTTTTCCTGGGGACATTCAGATTTCCTATACATAAAAACCATCCCAGTTGTGATAAGTGGTAAAATTTGTCAATAAATCACAGTGTACATTTTACATTTGTCATCTAATCAGGCCTTCTATTTTGCTGACATAGATACAAGCTATCCATGTGATGATATTTGAAAGAAGAAAGCATAATCAGAGTTGAGAAAAGCCCAGTGGTGCCTGCTGACTGAATTTCATACACACTATCTCTTTGCTTTAGTTCATGATTTCTTTTTTTTTTCCATTTGAATTCCATCTTGTTTTATGGAGTCTTAATATAGATCCCATCTATCAGTAAAGAGTATTTGAAATTGGACACATATTCACTGGAAAAGTTAATAAGGCTACCAATGTATCTGAACTGACATTAGAGCAAATGATGAAACCTCATGTAACGAAAATCTCATGCCACACCTCTGTTAGGCGTTAGAAATTGCTCTCTAGCTAAAACACAACACACAAATACAATCCTATCCAAAGTGAACTATTTTGACACCAGTGCAATTGCATAGAGCTAACTCCAGTCCCCTCTCAGAGAGATAAGATGAAAAAGAAGAAGAAGAGGGAAAGGTGTAAATAAAAACTGAATTGACATATAGTGAAGAAAAGGTTGAAGAATATAGACCATTAGTACAGAGATGAGGAAGTCTTAGTCCTCTCACTAAAGCTACAGGAAGTTCTCTTGATCTCGAAAGATCTCTTTCCTTACCCACTTTCATTTAGTGTCTTCTCTTGCCTTACAATAATTTCTGATAAAATTTACTGTTAATTTGGCAATTCCAAATAAGAAATACATGTATGTCAGATAAATATGCTATTTGCTGTTACTGCATTGTTCTTTCTGCCTCTGTGTTGTAGACCAACTATGTGTGATGTTCTGAAGTCTTAACTCTTTCACTTAAAAGGGGAGCTATTCCTGATTCATCCTTCACTGATCCTTTAAAATAATTTTTTTTAATTTTATCTTAGTCTCATGTTTACAAAGCATCCATTTCCCTGAATTACTGCCTTTTTTCATTATTTCATAGTAAGTTTTGAAATTGTTGAAATGGCTTGATCTATAGTCTGATCTATGCCATGGCTGCTCTAAGAAGACTGTCCTGTCTAGCAAGTGTCCTAATCCCACAGCCAGGAGCACTTTCCATCTCTGTCTCTCTCCTTTGGAAGCTAAACCAGTGAACAGCCAGAAGCAGAAAAGTAGGAAGCCAGGAAGAAAAAGCCAGAGATAGAGGAAGAATATGGAAACTCAGCTGCTATCAGACTGAGTAAGAGTGATCAAATGCTACCTCAGGAGTGCTCTGGCACTGTTAAGACTATTATACCAGTGGGAACTATCACTCCCACAGACTTGCCCTGAGAAGATTACAACCCAAGTTGCCTCATGTTTCTTACGTTCTCTATAGGAGACAGAGACATGAAACTTAACTGAGGCAGTTTGCTAAACAAATCAGGTGTTTTTCACCCATAGCGACATCTTATGCACCATGATTATATGTGACAATTTTAAACATGCACTTGAGGTTCTAAGAAGTTTGTTTATCCTAGAAATTCTCTCTATTTGGGTGATACTTTTGATAAATTGGTTCTAAACACACTTGAAATATAAATTTCAGTGAATAACTTTTAAAAATCTTCTTGATAATTAAATTTTCATTAAATAAATTAAAATATTATATGGTCCTAATAAAATTATAATAGACTTAAAATTATAATATACTTTTTCTCTGTAATATATTTCATCATTTAAGATGACATATTAAATTCATTAGATCTTACTAAAGATATTTTGAAACCCCTTTTTAAGTTTTAAATGTTCTTGCCAAAATATTCACCTTTGTTATTTTTTCTGTGCTTTATTTGTATAGTCATAGTTACTATCAAGCCGTTATAGATATCTCTTTGTAGAATTGTGAACAGGAAGATCCTAGAATGTACCAAACCTAATAATACAAGAACAAATAATAAAATTTACTGATTTTTTCTGACTATAGGGGAAATACTGATTCCTTTTGCAATTAGTGGATGGTCTGCAAGACTGTAATCTTTTTACCTTTTATTTACAATTATTGCTGTCATAGCTAGGAGAACTGATTTTCTACTCTATTTTTTATCTCATAAATAGCATAGCCATTTGAAATTTTACAGTGCTTGTTTAAAGAGCTAATATGTAAGGTCATCATGAACATCAATACAATATTATAAGCCCACTTTAAACAACCCCTCTAAAAGATAAAGAACAAAGGATTCAATAAAGCACACCTACTGTGGGACTAAATAAGGAGACAAAGAATTTAATTTTAATGGAATATATGAGAATCCAAGGTGATACAGAACTAAGTATTAGATCATTCTCACTATAAGTGGAAATAACACTTTGTCTACAGAATTTGAAGTACACTCAACGAGAGACAGTGTTTAATTTTGTAGCATTTGGAATATCTTATCCCTTCTAACACCTAATACTTTGTTTATGTTCAGACTCTAAATCTTACTGATTTCTTGTTTCTTTTCATTGAAAGGCCAAGATTCCAGAGGTCAGGGGAATGTGAACTAAAAGTGATGCAGTAGAAGAGAAGATTGGACCAATATGTGATTCAGAATGTGGCATAAAAGATACAGAAAGGTATGAAAATAAGAAAATACACTCTACTGCCTGCAGAATGTTAATAAGTGGATACAAAACGCTGATGTTTAAGCTGTTAAAATGAGAAAAATATACAGAACACAACAGGAAGTCAGAAATAAGAGATCTTAGAATTAAAATGCATATCCTAATTCAGACAGTCAAATGCAACTTTAGAAAGAAAGGTTCTTTAAGATAAGAAACAGTTGTTCAAAAGCAAAGTGATCACTGAGGTTCCTCAATGCTGCATGAAGGTACAGGAACAATACAGGTTCTGAGAGGATATACGTGAGACTAGAGGACACAAAGATGGGACTGACTAATTTGTTGGAGATTCCTGAGTTCTTGCATGCAGAAAGATAGTGAAATTGAAATAAGATATGAGGTGATACTCAGGAGCAATTTAGGGTGTTGGGTTCACAGAGAATGAGATACTCTGAGAGTAGAGACCTTATGTATATCTTGAGCTTGGAGGAAATAACAGGTCTCAGGAAAAAATTATGGGACGAGACACTGCCATAGTCCTGGAAAAAAAAATATTTCAAAGGTAACAGAAGAGTCTGTAACTTGTAAAGTGAAGGGTAAACACATGTAGCAATAAATGTAACGAGGTCTCTAGTTAGTGAACGGATTATCCTCTATAGTGTGGGTAATATATGGAACACCTGTGGAATGCACAGGATGCACTGCCGGTTTAGTCAGTTAAGAAGGGACCTACATTTTACCGTGATGGAAAATTTGTGCTGCAGACATCAAACAATCCTAAATACTTGAAGAACAAAGTTATTGCATGTGTTAATAATGGGATGTTGCATCACTCTTGACATCTGCACTGATGGTTATAAATTATTTTCTCCAGTCTAACTCTAGCGATGACTACTTCTTACTCTCATAAAGCACTCAGAAAGTTCTTTTTGCTAGCTTATTGGGGGAGGGGGAAGAGGGGAATAAATTATATTTAATATATTCTATGCATCTAAAACTGAAATTAAATATTTAAAATTAATAACTCCTAAAAGATGGCTGGGATCAAGGTTCATTGCAAAAGTGCAATAGCAAGTTGCATATAATATTATCTTTTGTGAGAGATAGGTAACTAATGCATGCTAATATAGCTCCACTATAGCAAAAATGAATATGATTTAAGAACATATTCCTGTGTAAGGACAGAACTGTCTCTTTACCATGTCTTACTATTCAGGTATATCTTATTCTCCACAGAAATCAGAACTGTGTGAGAATCCAACTTCTAGCAATACCATATTTTGAGATTTCAAGTATTTCCATAGTCTGCATCAACATTACATTAAACTCTTTTGATGTTTGGTAGAAAAATAAGAGGAAAAAAAAAGAATAGCCCATGTCTAGAGGTGAGAACAGAGAATCTAAACTTACATCCATCACAACCCATCTGAGTATTCAGAAAAACTGTTCCAAGAAACTTTATTTTGGAGTTGCGAAATCTTCCATTATAAACAAGAGGGTTTTTTTGACAAGTACTTTTCTAACATAGCCCCCCTCTGTTCTGTAGAAATTCTACCTACCACCTCAACCGAAACTACTTCCGTTGGAAAATTTTCTAGAGTTTAAATGGAGACGCTAGCTGATTCTGCATTCATTAAACCTGCTTAAGTCTCTTGGCATTGTTTACAAGGAAAACCATGGGCAGGCAGTTCTCCATCACAGTCAACACGTCTTTTCTAATTTTCAGAGGACCTAGTACAGTAAGTCAATGCTTGCAAGCGTATTTAATTACCACAATTTAACATGATTCCTTCTCTTTTCTAACCATTCTCAATCCTGAAGTCAATAAAACCTTGATAAAACAAATTTCGTTCTTTTCCTACTGTAGTTGCACACCAGAGCTAATTTAACAAGAGATACTTATTTTAAGGTCATGAGGAGAGACTCAAACTGTAAATAAGAAAAACCAAAGAATTTAAATAATTTGCAGCTAACAGTTGATTTAACTTTAATTTGGTATACTGGTATTCAAACATAATTGCATGTATAACTGTTAGGTTAGTAAATATTCATAAATATTAATTCATGATGTGTTATTGAAGAAAAAAAGTTTTCTTATTTCATACCCTGAAATTTACTTCAAATAATCACTAGCTACAGGAATGTAACTCATACAATCTTAAAACAGTATGGCATTTCATCAGAGAAGTAAACTGACAGGAAGAATGTATTAATCCTATACTAAAAATAGTTATTTCACACTAGTTTTAACAACTGTGTTTTTGTGGAATACCTTAACAAAGACACCTGATAAAACTAGGAAGTGCCTGTCACACCCTTGATTTTGTTTAGCATAGCTGTTTGGTCACTTGAGAAGACACGCACCAAATGCCCGTATTCTCTACAGTCTAATGTTGGAGAATTCTGTCCAAACTGCTTCTTCAAGAAAAACACATAAATACAGGTCAGATTTTATGATAAGTACATTTTTACTTACTTTTAAAATATAGACAGCTACATATAAAAAGGTACAGAATTACTCTTGATTCTGCTAGAGTCTAAGGGCATGGATTCTACCCAAGGCCATGGAAGACTAGGCCTTGGGAATCATTCCTTTGGATTTCCATTAATTCATATGTTTGTGTGTATTTGAACACAATTTGAACGGACTCTGTTTCAAAACAAATTCCATAAAGCAACTTGGGCACTGTATAGATCCCTTAGGCTTACCATTTAGTTCACAGTTGATGAAAAACTCCTGGTTTGTCTTTTTTCTTTTTCTTTGGATGAACATAGTGTCTTTTGTAAACAGGAAACAATAATCCATGAAAACTTGCTTTGAAAGTATTTTTAGAAATGGCTAGAAAGAGGCAATCTTAGAGGTGTTGGTATTTGTAGTCTAGTCCACGCAATATTATCCTGAAGATGAATGGAAAGCAACACCACAAATGTTTAAATGCCCCATAGCCCAGCAGCTGGGTTTATCAGCTCCTAATCAATCCCTATGCATTTTTACAGCAGGTGACTGCTCCTCAGGAAGGCAGAATCATGTAAAAATTCAGCAACTGGAGTCCTAACATCAGAATTATGTGGCACCCAACTAACCTATTAAATGCACACAGGTGTTTCAGCATTTCAGTTAAGGTATATCTTCCCTGTAGCACAGCAAGGTACTGCCCCTAGTCCAGCTCTATTCACACTTTGAAAGCCTCTGACCTACTTTCAGAAATACTTTCAGCCTAAAATTGTTAATTTGACTCAGGGCACAGACAAATCCTCAAGTGAGACTTTTGCTCAAGCTAGTAACCTGTCGGATTTGCATCGCTAAGGTAGGCTAAAGCCATGCAAGGACCTGCTAATCCTGCAATGCCTTCTCAGGAAAATGAATCCAACACAAAACAGCCTCCACTGATGATACACTGATAGCTCTTAAATCACTGCTAATGGCAAGCATATTTTTAGCGATTGGAATAAATTCACAGCAGGAAAGTGCAGGTGGTTGTGAAATACTGTTCTAACAATTTCTCTGCCAAATTTCCTAGGCGCTAGGCTAATTTTAACATATGCATGATGGTTTCGAGCCTTTTGAGGAAAGACGAAAAAAATAACAAAAACACACACACACAGAAACTGAAATAATTTGACACTTCTTTCCCCCCTGTTTTTAAAAACTAAGTTGTTAAAAATAAGCAACATGAACATTATACAGTTTCTTTCAGTGACTGTTTTTGCTTTGAAACTACAGGATATATGTTATATGACATAAGAGACGATGAACTCTAACAACAGAATTGTTCATGGAGATAACATGCAAGTGAGTTGATACACAAAAATTAGAAATTATAAAGTGTACTCTAAATAGACTCTTAATCTCTCTTCTTTCCAAATACAAATGAGAAGCAATTCCACTGGGCTGAATCCAAATACTCCTCATTTAACGCTACATCAAAACCTGTATTTTGTTCAAGGGCCAAATTCCGCACCTACAATGATTAATCCCTGGCTCACGCAAATAACAAGATAAATGACAGCAAAATGAAAACTGGACCTTTACATCTTTCATTCTAAGCATATTTTGTGATTTGCCTGTGTATGGTGTATGGATGTATTTCAATCTGCAGTACCTCAAAGGGAAACTGACTGTCAATTCTGCATTGCTGCCTCAAAATGTGAGGGCAAATGTGCCTGTCTAGTCTATAATAAAGTGATACCAAAGGGTTTATGAAGGCTTGTTGCAAAAAAATAAGGCACCCACCAGCACAAGCAGAAATATCAACTGGTAGTAGCAGAAAAGAATTTAGAAGATATTGAGTTCCAAAAGTCACAATATTTTATGAACATGACAAATTGTATATCTATTGGAGAAATAATGGGGAATAATGGTATAATACAACCTGTGCCTCTGTCTTTTCAAGTGTTCATTCCAAAAGTTAGGAGATTATAATTATTCTAATATGATCTTACTGTTACTACTCATAATCTGCTGATGGAAAGATAATGAATACCAGAAATCAAAAAATAATCCTCTTTGAAAAGTCTTATTCCCTATTGGTTTTACATGGCACTTTCTATTTCATCACCTGAAGAATTAAACCACTTGCAACTGGTTAATTCTCAGGTTTACTGCATCTATTTGTAGATAAATGCTATTGCTTTCGTCGTATTTCATCAGCTGGAAATAACAAGAGGGAATTGACATTTTCAAATTATTTTATTGGATTTATAATACTACATGGTAAACTAACAAGAAATTGTTATTATTATTTCACATTTACTATACTAAATTGCATTTACTACACTAAATAATAAACTAGTCAACAACATTCTGTATCAGCAATGTCAGGCATTGGAACAGGCTGCCCAGGGAAGTGGTGGAGTCACCATCCCGGGAGGTGTTTAAAAGGCATTTAGACGACGTTCTTAGGGACATGGTTTAGTGCTAGAGTTAGGTTATGATTGTACTCGATGATCATGAAGGTCTCTTCCAACTGAAATGATTCTATGATTTTATAATGTTATATTTACCTTGTTTTTTAGGTGCACTCTGGTTGTGTGATCCTTTAGGTATGAAAATTATTTTTCCATTACTTTCTTCTCCCCTACTATTTTTTTTTTAATTAAAATCTCCCCTGATTGCATTCTCTGTAGAGAACCTCTTCTCGTACTAGCATACTTATTTTTTACGTTGCTGTGATAGTTCCTTTGACAATTTTTGGCTTCTAGGTCTCATATTCTTGTAATCAAAGCCTAAATTCTGGTGCTGTTTGATTATCTTATAAATAAATGTGATTCTTGTCATGTTTTATCATAGTTTAATTGTGAATGTGTGACAAAATTTTAAAAGGTGTCTTAAAGTGGTCGGGATGACTCGAATTTTTTTCCTGCATTTATTAAGTTATCAAGATGAAGTTGCCAGTATTGTGCCTAACTCAGTTTTAAAAGGCATGTAGTTTGTTGCAACGACAAATGAAGAAGGATACGCCTTACGAATAAGATTCAGCTGGTCCATGAAGTTTAAAAGAACAAAATTATGCTTACTATTACTGGCCTTCAGAACAAGTAAACTCCTGAAGCCTGCTAAAGTAAAAGCAATGTTTCATAACTCAAGTGCAAATACTTACATTAAATAATGATTTTTTGCAAGTAAATTGCAAGTTTTAAGTGTTTTCAAAACATCTAAATAGACTAATTCATCTTAACAACTTCAACAGTATAGGAAGTAGAACTTTCAACTCAGCTGCAATTTATACTGTGGAAAAGCTTTTCTAACCTCGTGATTTATACTTCTGAGCCAACAGAGTCACTTTTACTTCAATAATTGTATTCTGTCACTCTTCTTTATCACAGTCAGTAATGAAGTATAAACTCTATTAAAAAAATTGACCTCTGTTATAAGTGGGTAGGGGAGATACTGATTCCTCTTAGCTGTTTTCCAGAAAGGGTCTTTAAATAAGCATGGAGTCTGCAAATGCTTATGCTTAACAGAAAATATGTAATTGATTTACACCTTAGATCACCTCTCCTTTAAGTGATTGTATTAAAGAAATTCTCACAGTCCTATAGTGATTATTTCCAGTAAGATAAATCTTAATTTCCACTTTTTGAGGGATTAGAACCTATTCCACATCTCCCTTTCTTGCTCTTTTCCAGTGAAGAATTAAGTAATGAATAGCTGCTTGGTTTTGGTGATATTGCAGCTGATTCCCTTTGGCCCTTTGTTTACTGAAATGATTATCTAAAGGAATAAAAGGGTACTCCTGCAGCTTTACAGTAAACTCCAAATGTGAAAGGTTAGCATTTCATAACTGCATATTGAAAAAACATGAAAATCAAAAGGTTTGCAGATATTTTATACATAGCCTGCTAAAATGATATGAATAACAAAGCTTGTTCCCAGGTCAGAATCTTTTTATGACAACTATTTATTTTTCCCTCCCCTAAGGNAAAAAAAAAAAAAAAAAAAAAAAAAAAAAAAAAAAGGTGCTACAAGCAATGTAAACCAAACCAGTCATTGCAATCTGCCACTTCCATTTTTACTTTTTGGTGTGGGTCAGCTGCACTGTGGGTGGCTTCAATAGCTCCTGCTTTTTGTTTCAGGTGAACATGGGAATCTTCAGATATTTCTTCTCATCTGGAAATTTGTTCCACACCTAGCATGAGGGATGAGTGTTTCCAGAATGCTTTTATGGATCTTGACTATTGAGACAGTGTCTTTTAGCTGTTTTCTCCATGTAATTTGGCTGATTAAATAACAGAACTTTTGTTTCCTTTTCATTGCTAGCTGTGGCAGTTGCACATCCCCCTGAGATATGGAGCCTTCAATAGCGCAGTTGATGGCTCCTTAGCATCTTTTGTGCCTCACTGTGCCTGTCCCCATGTGCACATCTACGGTGATGCCAAGGTGCTGACAGTCACATCTTCCCCTACCCCGGGTCAAGGTGACTTCACCTCTACTCAGCTGGGGGGGCAGGAGGGGTGGGACCCTCAGTCAATTGACAGGGTCCTCAACAAGGGAGGTGCCCAGAGAAGCTGAGAAGCTTCTGGACTATGTTGTAAATGTAACACATTACTGAATTTAACCTGCCTATCAATTATATTTAATATTTCTGTTATAGAGAAGCTTGAAATAAACAGTAGGGATTGCTGACCAGTAACTGTTGTCCGTTTAACTTATTCTGACTTCCTCCGTTCTGAGCGAGGGAAGTTTTGATCCAGTGGTTGAAAAAACACTTATAAGGCACTACTATCTGACAACAAGATTGGGGGTTATTTTCTTTCTATACTCACTTCCCAAAGAGGCATTAACAGTTGCAATAAAACTTGCTTTATGCTTATATAACGTATAAATAAGAGTTTGGATTTGCCTACAATCTTAAAAAAAAAAAACAACTGCAAGAAGCAGTGATGTTAATTCAGCACTGACTTTCTCTGATATACAAATTTTATCAACAGTGGGACTAGATGACGTTTCCTTTTTGTGTAATGTAAAACTGAGATTTTGATACTAAATGGCAGAGTTTTACCACAGAAATGATGATATACTAAATCCATGAGTTAGAAGAGTTGCAATTTAGGTAACTAAGTTCCAGTGAGCTAGGAAATTTTTCCCTCTTTTGACTTAAGCTGTTAGCAACAATTCAGAGCCTTTGATATTAACTTAATCAGTAAGAGAAACTGAATCCCAAATCAGGTATCTATGATGCAAACTTATTTATTTATTAGAAGTCTCATTATCTGTATCAAAGGTCAATTTGAAGAAACAAGCCACTTTGCACATTTACATATAGAAAAGGCGTTTTTTAAATTTCTTTTTTCTTTGCCATACAAGGTTATCTGCTTTCCATTTGCCTTAAATGCAGAAACTTTAGTCCAATCAAAACATTATTTTGAATTTCTAGATTATAAATGCTTTGAAGGATTAGTGAATAACAGAAAAAGCAAATGTTTTACTGAACTACTGTTTTTCTTTAGTGAGTATAAACGAGAACCAAGCCTTTTACCTACTTGTAAGTCACTTTACATTGCTCCCTACTGTAAATGAGTAAAGAGACCATTTCCGGCATGGAGGACAAAGTACTGCACTTTTCTGACCTTGGTATATAAACTATAAGGTAAAATTCTATCTTTAGGTCTCTGTCCTGGTTTCAGCTGAAATAGAGTTAATTTTCTTCTCAGTAGCTGGTATAGTGCCATGTTTTGGATTTAGAAAGGGAATAATGTTAATACACTGATGTTTTGGTAATTGCCAAGCAATCTTTAGACCAAGTCAAGGACTTTTCAGTAAGAAGGCTGGGGATGCACAAGAAGCTGGGAGGGGCACAAACAGGACAGCTGACCCAAACTGGCCAAAGGGGTATTTGATACCATATGACATCGTGCTCAGGATATCTTTTGGGCAAAGAAGAGGGGGACATTCAGAGTGATGGTGTTTGTCTTCCCAAGTAGCTGTTATGTGTGATGGAGCCCTGCTGTCATGGAGACGGCTGAGCACCCACCCAAAGATGGGAAGTGGTGAAAAAATTCCTTGTTTTGCTTGTGCGCATGGCTTTTGCTTCACCTGTTAAACTGCCTTTATCTCAATCCAGCAGTTTTCTCATTTTTACTCTTCTGATTCTCTCCCCCATCCCACTGCGGGAGTAATGAGCAAGTGGCTGTGTGGTGCTAAGTTGTCACCTGGGGTTTAAACACAACAGTCCTAAAGGTTTTATTGGAATTGCCTGACATTATTGTGCCATTTATTTGAAGTTCATTATTCTATTTTTATTATTAGTATTCTCTTCTAACATTTTATTCTATAGTCCTTTTTAAAATGCCATTATTTTTAATAATACCTCTTAGATTTAAACAAAAAAACTTTATCACAGATATTACTTGTTGGATATAAGCTGGATATCACTAATCTGCTTTTTCATGACTTGAAGATTATTTGCATCTTAATTGGAAAATATGATACTGCACACATTTCCCATCTTCTGTTAATCTTGGAATTACAGAAATGTTAATTTAATAATTTATTACAACATCATTGTGATTATATTTTTTTTCTTAACTATCTGTTACTGCAGACCAAAATTTCATCATTTTTATCATATCCATAACATAGCACAAAGGCACCCTTATTAAATCTGGCATTTTGTGACCCATAGGATGTATTGTTACCTATGGTAGCATATTTTGAATAAGGATATGAGACAATATCTCTTCTTCCATGTTTTTAAAATTTAAAAAAAAATTTTTGCACACAACCATGTTGTACCTACCTGAACCTGAGTACACCAGTGTTGTTTCGTAAATTTGCTATTCAGTGTTTTGCAAAATCAACATGTAAATGCACAATAGCTTTTAAGTATCTGGGCTGAGCCATTTGAGTAGCAGAGTAGCACTTTAAGTGCTGGCAAAGATTTTTGTAGGGCTTTTTTTTTTNTTTTTTTTTTTTTTTTTTTTCTTCTGTGTCTTGTCTCCATGAGGGAAAAGCCCATTTGGAAAATATGACCTGGCACTTCCATTTGGCAAGTGAGATAGAGTTGCCATGAGGGAACAGTATATACAAACAGCACAGTTTGCACATGGTTTTAGCCCAAGCACTCTGCACAGACCGAGGCTTTTGACGCTGGTACTAAATGGCCCCGTTTCATTGGGGATCCACAACTACAATCAGCCCATAACTTTCAACAAGGCTCATTTAAAAGCTAAATCATTAAGTCAGTAAATAAAGGACTCAGTTTTCAGAAGGGCTTAAGCACTGCAGGTGGTCAAAACACAGAAAGGAATGTTATTTGAAACTCTGAAATACATTTATTTCAAAAAAGCAAAATATTGACATTATTTTGGCATCACTGCCATATAAAATACAGTAGAAAAATATTATTTTCAAAGTAATGAACTAGAATTATGACTAAATTATCAAAATAGTTACCAATACAGTTATAATTTGTTATGAAAAAGCAGGTTATTTTTCATTAACAGTTTTATTTCAAATATATTCTTAATTCACAACATTTCACCAAGAATTCTTATCATATTTGTTACCAACTTTTTTTAAAACATGCAAACAGTTGAAAAGCTGTCCTCAGACTTTGAAGAATGACATCACTTTATCCTTTTTTTAAAAAAAACCCAAAACTTAATTTTCTGAGAAGCATATTCATTGTCTTACTTCCTAACACAACTGGAAATGAAAGGCAAAATGGAAATGAAAATTATAAAAATACATTATTTATATTTCCCTCTCTTAGGTCTTGTTTCAGTTCTGACAGGTTAAATCAACTAAGCTTTCTAAAGGACTTTTGAATCATTTGTTAGTCTGCTATTGAGCCCTTCCTACTCCCTCCTCTCAAAGTGAAGGGTCTATCTGAATCACAAGGGTGGTGTTTTGGATTTAAGGCTGAGTATCCTTGGACATAGTGTAGGAATGAACTTAGTACCCATATAGATTTTCACCAAAGTCCTTTTACTGCTGCTATAAAAACAGCAGCCTATTTAACAAGTTTCTCTTACATTTTCCAGTCTGCAGTACTGCAGTGCTTAAGATTTTACAAGCATCATTTCCACTGTATTTTTAAATGTAATTTTTGTAACAACTATATGGAACTGCTATCATTTACAAAATTGCACATTGATAAAATTAAGAATGGAATCTTAAATGGATAAAAAGATCACAGAACATTTACAACCTCTTACTCTTAAAGCCAGAGCTATTATTATGGTCCTTTACCAAAGCATATCTGAAACAAAGAATAAAATGTCAAGAAAATAAATTAGCAGATAAAACTCATCTCAAAGGAGGGGGATATGTTTACATATAAAGTACAGCATGCCTTCTGAACAATAGCAGCCACTAAAATGCTCTTAGAAATCAGCAAAAATTTGACAGCATCTTTGGGAGCTTAAAATTTCTTTGTCAAAAATTAAGAAAAAATATTAAATTTATTATTACAACATTGTTAGTGTCTTTTTCAAAAATAGTCTGTATGAATTATACCGTAGTTTGTCTGATAATAGTAATATATATCAGATTGCAGTGAATGTGTTTTACAGAGTATTGAAACAGTGCTAATTCCTGCTTGCAGGAATAGTATTTCTGCTGTACAAGACTTTTCTTTTTATGGTATAAATTCTCAAACGTATTTAAAAAAAAAGAAAAAAAAAAAGCAACCCCTCTCCCCAGATTACTGTTTCCTTATTGTAGCTCCCAAAAACTCTTCAGACTTCTAGGTCTGAAATTGGAACCAAATGTGTGGTAATTTTTTTCATTGGTTTCTGGGGGAACCTTCAGGGATTCAGAGATCAATCTAATTCCTTTCAGATGTAATTCCATCTTGCATCCCCATTACCGTTAAACTACTGTCCCATTTTAATGGATATCTCCCTCTACCTATCAACAATATTTCTGTGTTACCTTCAGTGAACACCATGAAAGATCAAGAAAAATCACAGCCAAAATATGCATTTTGGTTTGACCAACAGATGCAGGTTTTGTGACTGTTACATACTGATTTTAAGGCTTTTGTATGGTACAGGGTCAAAACAACATCATCTGTATTGCACCATAGAGGTTTTTTGTAAAAAGTAGAAACGTTTTTCCATTTCTATGAATTGTGGGGAAACAACTTTTTAAATCTTTTGCTTTCCAAAGTACCTTCTTATTCATTATAAAATGTTCTATGAAGTTCCATATATGAACTAATATTTACCTACTGTATTTCAGACAGATCATTTCAATTTGTACCACAAAAATCAGTGTTTTAATCATACAAGAAAAACCAAACCATACTGTTTCAGTGATAAATTGTCTCTTTTCAGATATAGATGAACCTTCATTTTTTAAGTTAATTTGGATAAAAATTGTTATTGGGTTTCCTCAAGAGCTCAAATATTTGATTTTTTTTTCACTGGTTCTCATGATGGACAGGATTCAATAAAACCTTTCTAGAGCTGCGTATGTTGCTTCCCTGACACTTTTCAAATATACTAGAACTTTAATGCTTTTTGCTAAATCCAGGAAAAAAGATATTAGAAGTACAAAATGTGAAAGAACTACATAAAAGCATGAAGGAACATGCTATGTTTCCTATAAATAATGAGCTTATTCAAAATGGTAACAGCATTCATGATTTTGTCAATTTGACAGTAGCATACATTGCTTCCCACGAAATGCAGACACAAAGCAGGCATCATTTGCATTTTCTTTTTTTTTTCCTCGCTCTAGATGCATTCCACACACTTTCTTTTGTGGTACAAACATGATCATTTTTGTGTCACCGGTGCTGGGAGGAGCAGAAGCTATACTATAGCGGAATTTGGGGGAAGGAGGAAGAGTTGACCATCAAATGTTCTTTTGGCTTAGAAATTTTTCCTGTAAAAATTTTGAGTTGAGAATGGCTGCATATTTTATTTGTAGACTCATTATATAAACCAATGAAAGATATTCCTTGGAAATTTTATTGGTGACTTCAATATTATGAGGTTAAATCCACAGCAAAACCTCTTTTCTACGGCAGCCCTACAGTGACTTCTACAACTCCACAAGTGCAACGGTAACCTACCGTATAGTTCCTTAGTCCCATGTACAGACATTTTAGTTTCAACAGGATTCAGAAGCTTACGCCAAAGTCCAACTAAAATATATAAATTAAGTTCTTAATATCCTGGATGCTTTGAAATGTTTGACCTAATGAATACCTTCCAACACATAAGATGTGTGGTAGGACTAAATGCAGAGAATGCTTTTTTATTGTTGTTTTTTTCTAAATAGCAGTAAGATGTGGAAATTAAACAGCTTTTCTTTTGCAAAATATTCAAGTACTGATTTGATTAGTTAAAGTATTGATACACATAGTAAAACATCAGAGTTCAGCCCTTTTTTCCCTCTAAGGAATAGGGAGCTTAATCATATAGCTCACAGTTCCAGATGCCACATCAGATAGTCAGTATATAATAATAAATAAAATACATAATACTATATTACAAGTATCTATAAAATATATTGTGTAATATATATTAGATGAATATATAATAATAAGTGAAAAAGGAACAGCTTCAGTGAAAGAGTATTAAAGACAGATTTTTCAGATTGTTGCAACAAAATGGTATTTATGCAATGTTGCAGGAATGCCACAGACTATAAAACTCTAAAGCTCACACACTGCTAGGTGCTTAAAGGTTTGGCTGTATAGAGAGTATCGTAAGAGATAAGTTGTTTGAGTCCATGAGAATTCATGGTATTGACATGCTGCTTACGATGATGTGAAATTCATGAGCAAACATCACCTCCACATCTATCCATCCCTGTCTTGCCATTCCCAAATCCTTTATTTTCCACAGTTCCCATAGCAACTTATACCAGTCATACCTTCAGTAATTCTGACCTCATATCAGAGAAACAAATTAAACTTTCTCATTTTATCCTTCCTGATTGTTTCTAAGCCCTTGCTTACAGATTGTTGCCTTCCCTGCAGCACTGTGTAGCACCAGAGATTATCACTTACAGTCTTTTTTCCAGTTGTCTGCATGGCAATTACGTGTTTCTTCCCCTACAAAGGTCTAATTATTGAAATGGTCTATATTTAGAAGAAATAATAATTAGTCTTCCACTCCTGTGAATTGCTAGTGCATTAAGTCAGGTATCTCGGAGTGGGATGACTGTGAGTATGCAGAAGTACTGCTAGCATGCTAAGAGTGCAGCTGTTCAGAGCTAGTTAATAGGAAACACTGATCGTACAAGTGTCTTCATTCCTGCATCTAAGACATCTTATCAAGAACTTCAGGGAGGTACCTCTACTCATTAACTATTTACGGTTGAAACCACCTCCTGAAATTAGAAGGCTATGCTGTTTTAAATAATTCTTCTGAAATGCAGTCCGTTGTGCTGCAAATCTTTTGATTAAAGTGTTTCAACCACTAAAAAGAACTAATCCACTATGGATTAGACAAACAATAGCAGAGATGGTTTAGTAATTTCCTTGAACATTTTCAGCAAACCCAGATGCATGTACTGCTATAGAAGTCTTGTAAAATATTAATGGAAGCAATAGAAACTATCCATTTTTACATTACATATTGTTTTAATACTGAGTTAAGAACACTTCATTAACTTTTTTCCCTTTTTCATTTTCTCTCTTGTTGGTCAGTCAGCCAGTGTAAATTAGTCTTGTTACGTTGATACCAATGAATCTTAAGAAATAGCCAATGTATCACTACCCTCTACGATATTTTGTTTTCTACATATTCATATTGCCAGATAACTGAGACTTGTTACCTTTAAATTACTTTAACTGGATAATCAAGTGACTTCTTCCTATACCACATTTAATTTTCACCTCTTCCTATTTTGTGCTATTTCTTTTCTTCTTCTTGGTGATAAGCACATGGAACAAAGAAAACACCACATGCTGCACAGAAAAAATTCAATTCAAATTTATTTTTCTCCCTTTGGGGATTTTCTGCAGAGCTGGGTTTCCTGGCATACCGTTCTCCCCTCACTGCAGAAAGTGCTGGTGTGTGGTACCTCTCTAAACCCATCATGAATCCTGTGCTCACAACAGGGGCTGGCAAATTCTGTCCTGAAGAGACTTTGAGACAACAGTGGTGTCAGGGGTGGTTTGATAAAGATTCTTGTTCTCCACAAGGGCCATTTTTCCTTTTGAAGGAGGGACATAAGGGTGAGAAAATAGAACAGAAACTATGTACAAGTAGATACTTGCCGAATACATAAAACTGTTAGCAAAGGCCAGGACAGAAGCAAATAATTTTCTATGGCAAGACACTCTGAACTGTATGTTTGAGGCAAGTAGTGAAATGCAGGACTCATATGCCAGTTAAAGAAATCCTAAGAGTGACAGATTACTTTCTAGAAGACAAATGAGACAAAGTAGCCCTGACTTCTTGGAGCACACACCAGGATGTATTAAAAGAGCCACCCAAGTACTGCTTGGCCTCTGATTCGGATAGAGGCCTCTGATTCTGGCAGTAACTGACAGAAGCAAAGTCTATGTTCTTTGAAAAATGCAAGACTGTCTAGTTATGGCTCTCAGACAAAATTCTGCTGTTTTTTCATGGAACTAATAATATCTCTGCGGATTGTGAACAGGTTGTTGAACTGTTATGTAGTGCTGCACCAGTTCTGAAATTTCTATTTCAACATTTCTAACCAAGACCAAAATTGGTTTTCCAAGAGAACTTAAATGTCTGAACTGTAGAAAATGTCTCATGCCAAAAAATCAGGTGGTTTTGCAAAATCTATTTTAACAGTGGGTAAGACTACACTCAAAATTGAGCTGTTATTCATTTATTATTATTTCATTTTATTGTTATTAATTCTGTTCCTGGAACAGCCAGTGTGCAGGACAAAATATATGCCTACAGTGTATAGTACCTAAGAGAACAAATTACACAGGAAAAGTGGGAGAGCAGGACATAGTCTATGTGTAATAGCTTTTACACCATAAATACATACTTCTCAACTCCATATACTGCTTCCACCCTGCTGTTATTAATTTTTTTTTTTCTCAGACATTGTAAACTAAGTGACTTTTCAAGGGAGATCTGGAAACAATACAGGGGTTCATTACAATGGATCATATCAAAAGGAAGTGTCTCTAGACAGAGGGGGAAAACAAGCACAAATGAAAATTATGCCTATATGAATAGTGAATAGTGGAAAAGTGAATAGGAAAGACCACTGTTTTCATGAATTCAAAATGGCAGTAACGTTGTAAAGCACAGACAGAATAATACCTGATTTTTATTTTGCACTATGCTAAGTAACCTCCCCAGAACTAAGTCCCAATATCCTACTTCATACAGCACAGGGATAGGGAAAAAATGACTCCTCAAATGATGGAACACTTCAGAAAGTGCTTCTAACTTCTTGTTGAACTCCAAGTCTAAATGTACATCCAATGACATCTGTATATGTGTGGATGGTTTATGTGGACATTTATGTAAAAATGCAGACAAACACACACTCTCCCTTTTATAGTGGTACATGAAAACAAAAGATACTGTACAGATTAAGAGAAATGAGTCATATTACTAACAGTCAAACAATTTACTTCTATACTACTCTGTCTTTTATAACAAATGGTAGATAAATGTTCTGACATATCTATGTAAATATGCATAGATTTTCTATAATCTTCAAAATCAGATTAAAAACTTAGACATTGCCAACGGTTATTTAGCATTATTATACTTGTTAGAATAACTTCTCAAAAAATTCTAGCATTGTTAAAAATTATAATAAGGAAACTTAAAATGCATATTCTATAATACTTGTCATCTATCACGGGTGCAGTACATCTGATGAAGAACTCTAGTGTAGAATAAAGAGCAATGGCAGGAATGCCAGTCTCTGTATTTTTGATGATAAAAAGTCTGAGTGCCTGCCAGCAGCAGCTTGCTGTCAGTAAAAATGAATCTGAAACAGATGCCAACTGCGTCAACAGCTTGAGCCATATACATTTTTTATCAGACAAAGACATAAATCATGATGGAAGTACGTAGGTGCAAGGCACATCAAAGAATACCACTATTACACCTCAAATTCAAAGTATAAAGTTATCTAGTACTGTATTTCCCAACCTGACAATTCTGTTCATATCTAACCCTGTAAAAACAGCATGTTTAGTGTAAAAATATATTTTCAAACAGATCTTGGAAAAGACTGTTGTATTTTTATATTTAATCTCTATCAATCTTGGATATTGTTTTACTAACACATGAACGCAAAGATCTATATACTCGCATTGGAACACAATTTTCTGCTTTCTTTTGTTTTCTACTTAAAGTTTATATCAAAGTAACATGTATATACTACTGGAGAGATGGGTAAAAATCACTCAGCTTTTTCCCTCCTACTCACCTGCTATGGAAATTTCAAGCCTCTAGCTTTGGCTAAAGATGCACAGGGAAAAAAAAAAAAATCCTTACAACTGCCTAAATGAAAAATTGTCTTCCCAAAGATTTTTGTCACAAAAATGAGTATTTTAGAATAAGACTTGTTTAATCATGTTTCAGTGTCTCTTTCAATTTTTTTTTGTTTTATTTTCCACGTTACTACTCACTGAGATGTTTCCTTGAGATAGATATCAAAATCTGTTCAGAGATCTCTGAAAACGTGTAGTTTAAATTCAAGAGAGAAGTACCTGAAGTCAGGATGAAAGAAAATGCCACCCCCATCTTCAAGAAGGGGAAGGAGGATAACCTAGGCATCTACAGGCCAGTCAGCCTCACCTTGAATCCCTGTGAAGATGATGGGCAGCTAATTGGAAACCATTTCCGGGCATATTAAGGACAAGAAATAGGTCAGGTGTGGTCATCATGGTTTCACCAAGGGGAAGTCATGCTTGACTAACTTGATAATCTTCAATGGTGAAGTTTTTTGCCTGTCGATGAGTAGAGAGCAGGGGGCTTCAGTAAGGCCTCTGAAACTGTGTCACATAAGATTTTCATAGACAAGCTGTATGGTCTGGTTGAGCAGCCAGTCAGGTGGACTGAAAAATGACTGAGTCCAGTCCTGTCTAACATCTTAATTAAGGATATGGATAATGGGGCAGACTGTAGCCATAGCAAGTCTGCAGATGACTCTAAACTGGGAGAAGTGGCTGATATGCCAGACAGTCATGCTGCCATACAGATAGACCTCAATAGGCTGGAGAAATGGGCTGACAGGAACTTCATTAAGCTCAACAAGAACAACTGCAAAATCCTGCAGCTGGGAAGGAATAACCCCATGCACCAGTACATGCTGGGAGCCACTCAGCTGGAAAGCAGCTTGACAGAAAAGGTGCTGGTGGTCCTGGTGGGCACCAGGGTGAACGTGAACCAGTGACATGTCCTTGCAGAAAAGAAGGTGAATGGTAGACTGGGCTGCATCGAGTGGTTTTGCCAGTAGGTTATGAGAGATGATTCTTCTTTCCCTTTATTTTGCCCACACCTGAGTTCCCCAGTGCAAGAGATACATGGCATACTGGAAGAGTCCAGTGAAGGTTCATTAGGATGACTAAGAGACTGGAGCACTTCACGTATGAGAAAAGGCTGAGAGAGCTGGGACTGTTGAGTCTTGAGAAGAGAAGGTTCAGCAGGACCTTATTAAATGTATAAAAGTACCTGAAGGGAGGGTGGAAAGAGGATGGTGCCAGGCTCTTCTCAGCAGTGCCCAGTGAGAGGACCAGTGGCAATGGGAACAAACTGAAACATGGATGGTGCTGTCCGAACATCAAGAAGCACCTTTTTACCGTAAGGGTGACTGAGCACTGGCACAGCTTTCCCAGAGAGGTTGTGAAGTCTCCATCCTTGGAGACTCCTATAGACAAAAACTCCTCTAAAAGTCGTCCTCGGCAACTGGCTCTTGGTGGCCCTGCCTGAACAGCAAGATTGGACAAGATGACTCCAGAGGTTCCTCCCAACCTCAACCATTCCGTGTGATTCATTAAAATCTCGAGTTTATTTATTTGAGTTTAAATGGGTTTGCATTTCTTCATTTTATATATTTAAGTTAGTTCCAGTGTTTCATATTCCCGAAGATTTCAAGTAAAGCTGTTGAAATTCCATCTATGCATGTGTTTGCATTTTCAAGGAGCTGGTAAGGATTTTGTTTGGTTTTAGTATTCGCTCTACACCTAATCAGTTTTACCACCTAATTGCTACCATTTGAGCATAGATGGAATAATTTTATTCAGAACTGCTGTTTCTGTAGCTGGTAAAATGAGCTAAATTAACATTTAAACAATTTTCTTTTGTGCTTTTTTTCCCCTGAAATTCTAAAGCAATGTTGAAAAGAGAACTTCTAGCTGAATTACTTGTTACATAGTTTATCTTGTCATATTGTATATTTTTTCATTCCGAGTTGTCTAGAAAATATAATTTTAAAAATTATTCTAAGTATCCACTCAGTGAAATTGGATGAATACTAATTAGAGATGTACTTGAATTTTTCTTAAATTATTCAAAGGAAATATACAGTCTATTTCCTAAATACAATGCAGTACTAGTAGTTAAATTTAAGTTACATGACTTTGTCTTTTTCCTTTGAGTGGGTGACCTAACCTTTATAAACACGGACACAAAGTGTCAGTTATATCCCAGCTTCCAATACATTCAGTGGTTTGCAGATTTGTTATACATAGAAGTTTCAGTGGACCATGATTGGTTGCTATCAGCCTGCATCTTTTCCACAACTTCGCCTGCTCATCTGCACTATCTTACGAACATTGCTATCAAAAAACAAGAAGAATGCTAAATAGTTGTCCTCATGAGGCTTATTTTATACTACATAAAAGTAAATTTCAATTTATGGAGAACTGGCCTATTTCTGCTCTGACTTATCTTACCATAACAACTCTAACAATTTAACAGCTTATACCAAAAGGCATAATGAATGAGCTCAGAAGCACTCGATTCAACTCTGATTTGGGGAAACTAACAGTTTCTACTGAAGTTGGTAGCAAACATAGAGCTAGAATTTAGCCCCTTGCTGCACATGTTCTTCTAAGCATTTTGACAAAAGAGTTCAAAATGGTGTCAGCTTCTCTTACCCTGAAATCAGAACAGTTGTCTTCAGGAAAATAACTTCATACTATGGAAGATGGAAAGTAAGAAGTAGTGTTATACTTTATTATGGTCTACGTTGGTGGCCAAGATCAGTTCATTCCAACAAGGGTGGGACAGATTTAAGCTTTCCCTTTAAAACCACAATGCACAGAATCTTTAAAAGCTACTGTCCTGTCAGAACTGAATAAATTGGGTCAGGAGAAAGACAGAAAAGGGAAAGAAAAAAAAAAAGTTCATGTTCCTTTTTTTTTTTTTTTTTTTTTAATTTGTTGGGGTGCATTGTGCTTAGCTTAACATCATTAATTAAGCAGGATGTTAGACTGTCAGAATATAAATAGAAGTACTAACAAGGAATATGTAATTCAGAACTGCTATCATATTGAAAATTGTGGAGATCTCAGTGCCACCTTTAAGAATCAGCAGAGATTAAAACTCAGTCCCCTAGGTCTGCTCTATGATTTTTTTGAGGGTCTGAGACTCTGAAGAGATAACCATAACCCTGGTACTTAAAACAGAAAGTCTTTCTCCAGGTTGCCCTGGTCACACATTTATGCTAACACAAACACCTTCTAATTTCAAAGCACCTGTAAGCATGAGGTCCCACTGCAGCTCTGGTCTTCTGAACTAGCCTCTGATGGGAACCAAAAGTGTGAGGAAAACTATTGAAGGACAAAGTTACTCACAAAATGGGTTACTTTGTTGATTTTGTATGCATACTGTCTATTCATGTCTGAAAAAGTACGCTTAATTAGAATTAGGTAAAGGAATCAAGGCTAAAGTAAAATAATTTTTTCCAGAAAGAAATGTAATTAGTATGAGTCAGAAGGGAGTCCTGGGATGCAAGGCTGTAGATAACTGTATCAGCAAATTCCATATTGGATCAAAATCACTTCAATCACAGCATTGGAAACACCAAATTTGCATATGAATGTAACAGAATTAGCTATAAAAATATGATTAATAGAAATATTAAATATAAATATAAATTTAGTATTAAATACAATATAAGTGTAGTAAGGGGTTAGTATTCAATAGCACTGACTATTTGATTGAGATTGGTTGTAGGTAGAATGTTGTCACAATCTGCAAGACAGGTATGTCTTCCTCTCTCTCTGTCATTAGCTCTCCTAAAATGTCTCTAAGTTTATCTGTTGATTTGAGATGTAATGTCCCTTAAAAATATTAATAATCGCTATTAAGGAGGAAAGTATCTCCACCTTTGTTATTCTGGGGGAAAATGGATAAATATTTAACTGTTTTCTCTGCACTAAAGATAAGCCAGACAAACCTGAAACACCTTCCTTGAGATTGTTTAAGTGGTAATGTAGAGCAGTCATCCTGCAAAAACATGGGCCACAACTTATATGGTTCTACTATAAGTCTGTAAATGTTTAATTAAGGTTTATTATAGAGTTTCAAACCAAAATCTAATAGTAATTTCTCAGAGATGTACACTGAATGTCACTTTAAGATGCTTTAGCAAGCTACTAAATTATAGATATAAGTGAGCATTATTTTATATAAAGTAAACATTTTCTGGATTTTTAAAACGTACTTGTTGAAGGCATGTCAAGTTGAAAAGACAAATGGCAAGGCAAAAAAAAAAAAAGGCCTAAGGAAGGCTTATTTTTCTATTTTCCTTCTAAAATTTATCATTCTTAGCTGCTTTGCCTAACAAAATATAGAATTACTTACATAAATGCTTCTGATCTTGTTTTGCCTCCATCTAAATGTATTCATAGTTTTGAAAAGCAAACAGAAATCTACCAATTTGCAACTACATTTGCCTATGAGAAAATGTATATAAAAAATTCTAAGGAAAGTTAAGATAATAACAGAACTGACTAAAGGAGTAATGATACAAAGTTCGTAAAAAATTAAAAGATATAATGAGATATATTTTCATTAAAAAAATGCATTGCATGTAAATTACTGGGTTATCTGCTTCTTTAAAACTTAGTTTTCAGAAGAAACGCTGCTGTCTTTATGACAGATAACAGACTTTCCTTTGGTAGAAAAATACATAATATATATAATACATATTTCTGATATCATTGTGGTGAGAAATGGCATTAAACTTTAGGGAAGAAAGTATTCAGAAGAAAATACATTTGACAAGTTTCTATTATTCTAATAATAATTCAGGATACTAATTATTTTTAATATTTCTCTTAAGAAGAAAATGAACAAATATCTACAATTTGAGGATCAATTTGGATCATGCTCATTTTAACACTCTGTGTAACATAACTGTTAAGAACACCTGACTAGTCATAGCAATAAAATAATCAGTTGAGTTCCTTTGACCAAGAAGGGTGTTATAACAGATAACAAAACAATGAAGATTTTTTTGTAACTCTCACAAGAACACAGCCATCCAAAAGGAAGACGGTAATTCTACATAAACAAAAATTCATATCTAATGCATGGTACTATGTATGTATTAAGAAGTTTCTGTCTTTTTTTCTCTCTGGTCCTCCACATTTGGAAAAAAAAAAAAAAAAAGTAGTCTCTGTGCTAACAGTTTCAAAAGGGCAGAGTAACCTTTCTTCAGGCTCTTTCCAGAAATTAAAGATACCCTTGAAGGCTGAGGGCCACTATTTTGGAGAACACAAGCCATGAGGCCATTTGAGACTGAACTCAGCTGGCATGTCACAGAGCTAAAACGTTCTGTTGGGACTATGTTACTTCTGCTTTTTGAATGAATAACTCAAGTCAAATATGCTCTTTTTTCAGTTTCTGTTTTCACTGAAAAATCCAAGCATTTTCATATGGCACTACAAACAATTTGGTGTTGAAAGGTTTTCCCTTGAGGGAAATACAATCCTCTAAGAAGACTGTCACATGGCTTCTCTGAAAGACATTTTCTATTTGTCTGCAGAGCATTTCAGATGACAGAATTAAGTAGACAGTTCTACAGAAAAAGACAGAGAAAATAAACTCCTCTGCCACATTCACAGAACAAAAACCGTGAGCTGCTGTGAACCAGAACTTCTTTCATGACTAGACAAACTACATGATCTTAATCTTTTCATTGTTATTTAAGGCACAGAAAAACTTCTTATTAATAAGAAAAGAGAAAAAATCATTATTCTCAGTTACTTTTTGCCTCTTACAAAAATTAGTAGGCCAATGAGGAATTTCTGTAAAGTAATTTATACCTAATAACCTTAACTTAATTAATACCTTTAACTTGGCTATGATTTAATATTTTTAGCCCCTCTATCTTATTCCCCAGAACAAGATGCACTATGGATTTCAGCTGAGATGGCCTACCTGTGCAATTTAACCAAAGATTTTTAAAATAATGTCTACAAAGACATTGAGGTGAAATTTCGTAGAAGTGAATTCCTTAGAATTAATTATTAATAGAATTTTGAACCTGAAGCTCCTAAAGCCAAATTAATTTGATCTCAGGTAAAACCAGGGGCTACTTAAATGAAGTGTGGATTATATCAGGTGTCATAAGAAATCAATTAGCCTTTATGCTTTTATATAGGTAGTCAGGAAGAAAAGTACAATATTTGTAAAGTTAAAAAACACAGATTCCAAAAATAAAATAATTATTGCATTAGAAATATTTTTTAGAAATAGATTTTTATATTTAAGAAAAAGTCGATAAAGTTGTATTGAAATATTCTGTTTCAGACAGAAAGTTATAAAGTGTATGAGAAACAATGGCCATTTGCTGGCTTTCAGAAAATATTGTGTTCTACATTTTTAGTAGACCAAGAAGTAGAGCGATAGTTGAGCCATTAAAAATCACAGTAGACTACAGTGAATACAAAGAGACATTATGACTAGTTCTTATCTCCAGTGCCTGCTAAACAGAGTACATTTTCACCTACATAAGGAGTAATATAGTATGGTAGTCTATATGATCATTAGTATTTTAAATATACAAATTTCTTGAAAGTAAGTTTTTAAGAAAATCCTTTTTTCAAGTAAATGGTCTAGTTTTACTTTTTCAAGGTCATGAGGACTTCAACTAATACAGTAATTAATCTTAACACTTCACATACAACCTGAGCATTTCAGAATATTACTGTAGGTCAGTTAATATATTGGTAAAATTGTCACCCCTCAAGAATTTCTTAAAGAATTAAGATCTCTACATTTCTAAACAAACTGATTTTCCATCTCTATATTAAAAATTCTTAAGTTTAGTGTTTTACACCTTCTAATGTCTTGACTGAAAGGGAAGCAATACCTACAGAAAATTTAATTTTCAGGATTATATCATCAGAATGTAAAATAAGCCTGCATTTTCTACAAAAGGTGTTTTGGTAGATAAAGCAGTTCAAACTGTGGGAGAAAATACTAACTTTGGGAATTTTAATAGAGATTATGTGGGTGTATAAAAATGTGACTATTTCAAGAGCAATTTTTCTTTATTCAAAATCTTTCTTGGAATCTTTGCTTATCAGCACTTGATAAAGTACTATGCATTTTTGTAGTGTTTTTTCATATATGTGATATAGCAGTTACAGAGAGGTAAAAGAGAGTTCAATCTATATTGTCACAACCTGGTAATATAATTGTTAAGTAAATGGTGATGGATTTGTTATGTGGAGTTATTGCTAATCTTTGAAACTATAAGAATATTCTGGATTCCTGAGATGGTTACACTATTGCTTGGTTCTTTGGGTATTGTGTAATGACAACTACAGATGGAGAACATTTCCTGTGTGATTTTCAATCTTATTGCCTCTGTAGATATGAACAGGCACATTAGGTTTACTCCTGTCATTGTCTTCAGTTTACATAAGCTAGAACAAGAAAAGGAATTCTGTCAGAAATGAAAACAAATTTTGGGTTGACTTCAGTACAGAATATGATAAATGAATCCAAAAATTCAAACTACCTTACTGTGTCCTTTTGTTATTTTGAATGTTTGAGTATTTTGAAGGTTACTGAACAATCCTTTACATGGAAAATTATGAAGACCTAACCTAAATTCTAACATATTTCACTTATAATAAATTTTTCATTTTAACCATCTCAGCTATGAAGGAGGAATGATGTTAAAAAGGAAAGATAAACAGACTAAACAGTCTGATTTTATAAAGACATTTCATTGTGTTTCCATTATTTTCTGTATATTATTTTTTAGAAATTCACTTGTATTTTGACATTGAAGGCCAATTGTAAAGAATAACCTTTCCTGTGGAAGCTACGTCAGAAGATGAGACACAGACCTTACAAGAGCAAATGCTGCTTCATTCACTCCTTAAATAATGTAACACTACCCCTCTGAGGAACAGTAGCATAGCAAAGTTTTCCATCTGGACAAGAAATGGGTAATTTATATAACCTGTTTTTCTAGAGAAAAAAATGTGACAAACAGCATATAAATCTCTGCATGTGAAAATATGCAAAGAGCTCCTGTATGTCTATAACCTACTGACCTGAACTTTTCTGCCTTTGTAGGGTTTTAAAGAAGCTGATACTATTAAAGGAACCCATGCTCTGTATTTTTCTGTGACACCTGCACTTCTACATCTAGGAAACTTAATACTATTGAGAAAGATAGTTTCCTTTTTACAGTTGTTTTGCAACAGGAAGAAGATCCAGAAGGAAGTCTGTGTCTAAACACTCAGATAAAGAAACATGCTTTGACTACAAATTTCCTTCAACTGCACTCCCAGTATATATTGGCTTCTTTTTAGCTTTAATTCTTCTGCCACATGTAGAGTAGATGCAAATTACAAAAGATTTAAAACAATCATGAGCAAGCATCTTTACTGACATTTTAGATGCTCCAAATTTCAGAAGCATTTCTAGTAAAATTAAAGAAACATTACTAGATACTTACAGACTTGCTGTGAGAAGATGTCTCTGCTTCATAAGGAAAAAGGTAAGAAAGAATTAACAAATCTATATTTTGAGGCTGCACAGAATCGAGAATTCTGAGTATGTCTAAAATTTTTCGTATGAAAATCAGTCATAAGTATTCTCTAGATAGATTTTCTTTCATATGAAAGGAAAGCTATAAGAAACTGTTCAAAATGTGGGTACATTGTCAAGAAATAATGAAAATTTTGAAAATTTTGCTATTTTCATTATCTGTACGAAGGAAAAGTAAATTTTTTCTAGCATTTTTCATCTTACCTATGCACGGTAACAGAACGAATATTTTAAAATCCAAACTCACACATATACATTGTTGGGAAAAAGATTTGTAACAAATTCCATTAATTCAGACAGGTATTTTTTTAAAAATAGGACAAATTTGGTGCTGCAAACCTGTTCCTTTTAGGTTTATTTTAGTGTTTTGTTATTCAGATATGACAACAACAGTGTTAGTTGCAGAACAATGGTCTAACAACATTTTCACTACACGTTGTTTCTCCTAGGACCTGGTCCAGATCTGGTGGATAAGACCTCAACTTGCAGTGTTTTTCATGCCACAGGGGAGATGCATGTGCCTGGTTTGCCCCATATCTTACTGCTAACACTTGGAAGTAAGCCAGATTTCGGTGTTTTTATCAAGTCAATCCATTCACAACTCTAGATTCCAATGAGCATGACAACTGTATAAAAGACTGCCATTTTAGAGGCCTTTTAAATCTCCCTCTGATCTTGCTTTGTGGTTTCCTCAGTTTAAAATTAAAACAGAAGACAAAGTGAAGACACAACATTTCTACTTTGTTCAATTTTCCCATCATAATAGCTAACATCTTTACAGTCCCTATTTTTCAGGGGAACCTTAAACTGCTGTGTAAATTCAAACCAATGCAAAAATCAGTCCAATCCCATCAAATACACAGCTATGCATAAAAACAAATATAGCAGTTACCTAAAAACTCATGTTGATACTGTACTTATTTTAAGACAAGAGGAAAATAAGAAAGCTACATACCAAAAAAAAAACAAAACAACAAAACACTGAGGTGACATCTAGAAGTCTGAATAATCTCTCAGATCTACCCTGCCACAGTATGTGTTCAAATTAGTAAGGGACATGTTTAGTTCAAACATCAGGTCCTGCATTTTCTGTAGTAAGCTATCTCTCATCAAAGGATTTACCAGCTTCCCTTGAGATCTTCGAAGAGAGAAAAATATGGGGCAGAAAGGATCACAACATAAATATTCTGCTTTCACTAAAGACATCTATTTCTGCTTAGAGATTTTTGTTTAACTAAGTCCTTTGAGAAAACCTGATGAAAAATGAAAATACTGAACTTCAGGTATCTCACAACTCTCTATGCTAAAATGACAGTTCTCTCCTTTCTGTCACCTATTCAAATTCTCTCCTCTCCCTTTCAACCCTGGTCAGAGAAGTATGTTCTCTGACTATGTCTCTGTGAAGTGCTGTCAGCACCTCCCTGAGAGTGTAGAAGAGAATAAAGAAGCAGGGCAAATGGTAAAAGATGAAGCCTTTGTAAGAATACTCTGTTTGCATGGTGCAGGAATCAGAGAGAGAAAGGAATCTCACAACTGCCAGGAGGTATATCGCTACCTCTTGTGATCATTCTGACAGCACAGTACAACTCCTAAGTACCATGAGGTGCCTCCAGCTTCTGCTCTCTGCGTTTTCTGAGTGTAGTTCTGTTCGCTTCTCTGTTCAGCTGCGTAACTCAGCATCCCAGCTTGAGTCCTGCCTCAGTCACCTCTCAGTGCTGGCCCTTGCACCGCTCTTGGCAGCAATCTGACAATAATTTACCCCCAGAATGTCTTTATTACTCCTTCTCTACTTCCTGGCAAGAGTGTTCTCATATCTTAAAAATCATTTTGTATAATGATTTGTGGAACATTTTGCCTCATGTTAAATACAATCTAGAAGCTTTATTTCCATACCGTCCACTATTCATCATCTTCTGACCATTTGACACCTTCAGAAAACAAATTCAAAAAGCAGTTATCTCAGTAACATTAAGTCAGCTCTTCGTATCTTTGCTGTTATTTATTCTTCAGCTAAGACAATCCTATCAGTTTGAAAAGAACCATAGAATGGAAGCACTGCCTTTGCCCCCTACAAGTACATAACACCTTAACAGACCAGCTCATTGCAACTTGCTAGTCCTGCTACCGACCTGATACACAATGTAGGGCACATAATTTCCCAGTTCCATGTCTGTTTTTCTCTGTTTATCTTTGTAATCTCTTTAAAGTCTTAGAATCAAGGTGGGTTTGGTTGGTTGGTTGGTTTTTGTTTGTTTCTTCTTTTTCTGAAGTATCTTGGAGATATCTAAGAGACATCTAAGACAGTCAAGTCCAAAATTCAAGGGGGACTTCTAATCATTGACCAGTAAAACTACATTACATGCAGTACAGTTTCCTTTACTTCAGAGAGCAAAAGTCTTTGTAAGTAGGAAACAATCAGTAAATTCCCTGTCTCTTCCGTCTAATATGGCATTGACATTGTTTCACATGGGATTCTCATTGACAAACCAGGAAAAGACTACAGGGTCCACAAAATACAAAGAAAAAATTAATTAGCTGTGGTTACGTGTCTCAAAAAAAGGCAGATCTGATGGAAGACAGTAACAATTTCCAGAAAAACAAAACAAAACAAAAAAACCAGAAATCAGAATCATAATAACTCATTCTCTATTGTGACTGTAGACAGAACAGGCAGAAATAGGTTTAAATTATGGTGAGAACAACTAAGATATTAGAAAACCCTTCCATACAGAAGATACTCAAAAGCAGTTTGAGGAGACTGTGAATTTAAAAATGATTAAGTGAGCATTTCCTAGCACACACATTTAGTGCTTTCTCAGATCATGGAAAGGTCTAGATAACTTCTTCAATTCCCTCACACCTTATTTCACATGATTCTGTAACCACCTCTTTGTTATATTGTGTGATTTTGAATAAGAATGTATCAGAAAAGCCATATCCATTAGTTTCCAATTATCTGATATATTTCAAATTCACATATTCCAGAAACTCACATGCATTCTAGGACACAGAGTAGATGAGCAGATAAAAGAATTAAATGTGATGTTTAATAATTATCGCTTTGTTAACTCCAAAAGTATAAGAAATTGACTGTCCAGGTAGTACGTAGAATTAAAACTTCTGCAAATGAACAGAAGATTGTTGTGCTTTTTTAACTCTTTTTAAGCTGTACCTTTCCAAGGTACTCCTCTTCAAAATGCTTCTCTACCATGTTCCAATGATTTTTTTTTTAAACAGTGATAAATATGTGGATTTAAGTAAATGAAAGCTGCAGACATCAAACTGATAGAACTGTTCCTCCGTTTTTTAAAAACTTTTGAAATCTTCACATGTGAAGAAGAATCTGAAATAGCAATCTTTTTCACCTAAAAAGTCTACATGAAACAGGGCTTAGGATGATAGCATCACTATTTAACTTAATTCCTCTAAACACTATGATGGATCTCCCAATAGTAATCTAATTCACCCAATTAGACATCTGTCCTTTCCTGCTGACTTTTAACGGAACCAAAGGAAACTTCTAGATGGTCTTATTAATTTAGGAACCAACCTACATAATCCTTGATTGAGACTGATGCCTGTCTGCCAGAGAACGGCTGGCTTTCAAAAGACCTGAAAGCAACTCTGTGACTGGCCATTTTAAGCAATGAAAACTAAGTATGAAGTTACACTGTTCTAAATTCTGCATTATGATTTTGCACCAAGGAATAAGCAATTTGCACCAAGGATAAGCTTTGACAAGGAAAAATAAATGGTTAAAGGCAAATGTTTGGACTAAGTTGTAATTTCATAATATGCTCTACGCAAGGACAGAGACCTGGGTCCAATACAGAACCTTTGTAGCTGACATATTTTGAAGGGGTTTTTTTGTTTGTTTGTTTGGTTTTTTCTACTGGAATAGTTCTGTGCATCAAAAATTAAATATTATGTATATATTTCTTTCAAAATACTTACTAATTACATTTTGAAAATCTGTGAGGAGGTAGTAGTAATCCAATGTAACAGGATTCAAACTCTGAAGTTCTTGGTTTTGGTATCTGTGATCAGATTATTCTCTCTTTACTGATAAATTTAACCTCATTTGAAGAAAAAAATGATAGTATTTATAACTAGTAATTTTAACACTGCCATTATATGATTGCTAGCATAAACTAATTTATTCACATCTTTATTGGAAGATAGTATCTACGAAACAAATGGAAGTAAAACCTGCTGCAGTCACATCTGACGCAAATCAGTTTGGTCTGCTTCACAGGGTTCCTTCATTTTACAGTTGCTGATTACTGTTACCATCTTTCAACACATCTGCTTTCCAAGACTTTTAAGCACAGAACATAGGCAGTATACAACTATACAGTTAGTTATAAAAATATTTAATGATAATATGAAAACCATTCTGCATATTTACTGTGCAAATCACAGATTCTATTTGTGCAAATCAGTAAGGTTGTTGGCAATTTCAACATCAGTGTTTTGTTAGTAAGTGGCATTTTACACCCCACCTGAATCACAGACCACTTGTTCATGATTGCTCAGTTAAGTCTCCTGTTGGCCAATCACTGCAAAGATCAGGAGTGAAACGTCAGAGTGGCAAAGATTTCCCTTCTTTTCCTCTTACAGTGGTGTACGTGTACAATTAGTTCAAATGTCCAGTAGAAAGGGGGTAAAAATGCTAATGATGCCACAGGATTGCAACAATTTCTTCAGGCAAAGAAGGGCCTGTGGTTGCACTGCCTTGGAAGAATTAGTTCTCTGATCCGATATTTGGTGCAAGGAGAATATGTGTTTTAAGATTCTTATATTTCTTAATCTTTGCCTGTGCTTTTGGACATCACACTTTGCACTGACAGCTCATTCAGATTCTTTACTCTTCTGAATATATATTAATCAGATTCTGATTTTCTATTCTTTGCCCATGAGATCTAATTTTATTCAGTTTGAGATTTTTCAGAGACACTGGAGAGCATATCACACAGGCTAACTTTTTAGACACTTAAGTTAGGAGGTTAGTCTCCTTAAGCTCCCTGGATCAGCAAAAGAGACCTAATTTTGTTTTGAGAGTGATTTTGAGAATAATGAGCATACTACAGAGGATCTTAATGTACAGGCTTCAAATCACCCTCTGGAGGGATGGCTTGCTCTCTACTGCCTGTATGGAGTGCCTATGCAGCCCAACTGTCTGGACATCTAAGTGTGGTTGTCATCTTCACCCTTTTACCTAGCAATTTTCTTGTATAACTACTATTGTTAATTCTATTCCTCTCTTAGAAATCTTGCAATTTGTTTTCCTAGCATTATTAGTTCACCTGTATGCTAGAGAAAGAAGGGTTAAACAAGCTCATCTAAACCTAGACCAATCTAACAACTTGCTGATACTAAAAGGGTCAGTCACCCTTTGCCAGCTCCTGACCACAGGGTTCTTCATTGTGTTGGACCCAATAAAAGTCACACTTCAGACTTTTGCTAGCTTTCCTTCCCTTTGTATTGGCAAAGTGAATGGCCCACTGAGAGAAGCAGCATGATTTAGCACAGGAAGGTGCTAGAATATACAACTCGAAGTTGAGCAAGCAGAGCAACTACCTCAAGGCAATAAGCTGTTAAATCATGTCAGCATATTTAGTTGCCTGCCCTGGCAAATACAAATCATCAGTATGTTTAATAATTTTATTATGTTAAATTAATTGTTCAGTTATAACAACAATGGTGTGAAAAAGGGAAGCCTACATTTAAACTCAACATAGAAAATATGCCTCCTAAAATCCCAGAGTTTCTAAATCTCATATCCTGTTAGTCCATGTGAGAAATGTTCAGGAAGTTGCAGAGTAGAATGAGGTCTTTGTACTTGCCTCATCTCTGAATTCCTACTTACAGCACTAAGACACCATCTCGTAGGGGTTACTTCCTCAACGGCCCTTCACCCCCCCATAGTACCTTGCTGTACATGTACATGGCTGACTGACTGGCCAAACCAAAAGGTACAATTTGGCTTACATTAAAAAAGGGACAGTAATTAGGGTTTTTTTTTAACTCCACCACTCACTACTTTTCACAACTCAGTATCTTTTTATATCTGTAACACTGAACTGGGTCTGGCTGCGACAGAAGTAACCCTCTTCATATCAGCCCACACGGTGATGTGTTTAGGATTTGTGACCAAAACTAGACCAAAATCTTGCTGAATGTGTTTGAAACTGTTCAGCAGATTCTAAGTCATTGATGTGGAGATCAACAGAAAAAGTCTTGCTCCTAAGAAAAAAACCTAGAATAAACATATCCACAGCTAATATGAACCACTTTACACAAATTCCATTCCTCTAAACACACATGAAAAAATAAAATAAAATTTTAATTATGTATATGCAGCTTTAGAGAGACAGAGACCTAGAGAAACAATAAGAAATAAAAATTCCACACCTTTGCCAGTTACTTTCCTAATGAACCAAGGATTTTATTTTGCACTTTCAGATACAACAAATGAAATTCTATTTTTGTTTGTTATGTTTGTATTCTTATAGCATCTGAAGCTGCACTTACTGACCATTTTGAGCTAACATCATTTACTATTTTTGCAAGAGTCTGTCTTTACTTCAGAAAAGACAACAAAACTGATAACACACTCTTTCTTCATAATGAAGTTCAAAACCACCATCATTGAAGTTTTAGAAGTTAAATTATTTTTTCTATAAGTAATCAAAATTTTAGCTAGGTTTTTGATGTCAACAGTTTCTCAAATATGGTCTTAATTTTCTTATTAGTTTTGGCATTTGCCTTAGAAGTTATAGAGTCTTGCGCTATGGTGACTGGTCTTATAAGGCAATTGGAAAATACCTGTGGTACCATAAAACAACCTGTGTCTTGGTATTTTTTGAATAGAATTAACAAATTACTGGAATGATTCACAGAAGACCAAAAAACCCAAATGTAACAAGGTATGCATGCCAGTTAATATTATTCAAGCACATCACTAAGAGGGAACAAGCCAGCCAGGAAGTTTTCATCAGGTGTATGCCTTTATAGCAATAACATGATCAACACTAGCAGCTGTGTTTAAATATAAATTAAAAATAACTGACAGTGTTAAAAAGATATTTTTCTTTGCATAATTGGAGAAAAAAAATGCATACAGTATGCACAATAGAAGTGCAAATTACATGTTACTACTTCAACTATATGTGGTCCAGCATCTATAGACAAACAAGTCACTCTGTGTTCTTTTTTCTGATAGAGTTTGCTAATTAATGTAATTGGGAAATCCTAGACTGGGATGTCTGGAGTTCAGTTGAAATCACCATTGTAATCACAAGCAATAATCATAAAGCAATTAATAAAACTAGTGCTATCTTCATATATTTAATACCTTGAACTTTCAATTTTGAGCAATCCAAAGAAACCCTGCATTTCAATCTTCTGTTTCAACATTAGTTTACATACAAGTACCAATTGATGTGACAATTGAAAAGTATACTGTTTAATTTTTGATCTCATCAGGAGTAAAATCTAAGTAAAATTGCAATTTTTTGCATAAAGAAGAGGGAATATTTTTCTATGACAAAAAGGTAGCATATGTTTTCAGCACCTTGTTTAATTCTTGATGCAAACTGAAGTCTCTCTTACTTGTGAAGCAAAGCATTTATAGTATTGAAATCTTCAAATTCAAGATCTGTAAATGCCACACTGTGGTGTTTTAGCTGAAATAAGCACATCTTTTAACACATATTTCACCATTCACCACTCTCCATTAATCTCAACACTAAACTAAGAAAGTATGTTTTGTTTTGGAAAAACAAAAACCCAAAGAAATATATGCATTTTTTTACTGATTCCCAATGCGCAAGATTTATAGTTATTCTAAATGCACAGGTCTTCAGAGGTGTAAACATTTACATAATATTCACATTTTAAAAGGTGTATTCCATGGCACATCTGTTAGAAAAGTTATTCACCTACAACAACTGAACGCATATGCTATCACTTACATTAGAAAATTCAGTCATTGAAGATGCTATTCTTCCTCTGTTTTTACACACACACACACATCCCCCTACCTCCTGAAACAAATTGTGACAAAGCAGTAGGTGAACCAGGATTTTCAGGCAAATGTTTCTGCAGTTTTTCATCAAATGAAGCACCTCCGTGCTGACAAACACTAATTTCTGGAGGAAGGCTTTACCACCACAGACACTGGAACCTGGGACTTCTCCAACAAGGGAACTCGAAATGAGACTGACCAAAGAAATGTGTTTATAACCATGCAGAACCTATCCCATCTCTCAGGACTGTTGGAGTACAACTCCATGGCTTAGTGTGTTGCAGTGATTTGTGCAGAGTCTCCTCTGGATCCCTTTTTCATTCTCTATTACCTCTGAGGATCAGCCTCTCAAGTCTGCTGTTCTCAAGTCTCCCACTCTCTGCTTGTGCTGCACATCTTTTTGTTTCTTTCTTTCGTTCTCCCTTATTCTCAGACCACCCTGCCCTATATTCCAGAAACTTCTTCCCTGAGTGTAAAGTTACTGTGAGGAGAGGCATGGTCTTTTGGGGGACACAGCAAACATGAGATGCTCAGTACTTTTCCACAGTCTTTAAATGAAATATAGACATATATTCCACTTACGTATGCACATACAGATGTGTATATATATGTAGATACATAATATACAATTTGTATACATTACAAATAAACCAGATACAAAATGACCTGCAGAATGAGACAAGAGACTATTTTCTAGACAAACTAATAAATTTTAAATAAAATCTAAACAGTTTAATTAAGTTTGAGGAACGTTTAAGGCCGCTGTCATTTATATTGCGTGAAAACTATAACTTGCTTCAATTTCTTTGGCTTGCTAAGCTTCCCTTAGTCTCCATTTATCGTCTTGACCATTATAAAAACCATGTCAAAAAGGTAGACTGGGACAGATGAAAAATACCTGCAAACAGCAACTGCAAACATTTTTGTAAGAGTGCTAAAAAATGTAAAATGTACTATATAGTATATGTCTTATTAGCAAATCCAATAGCTTTCCTCTCAACAAACTACACCTACATACCAAACAATTATCTGTTTCTCAACAGTGGGAAAAATATATTAATGTGCTATTATCCCATATTTTGAACTTTTCTTTCCTACTAGTATTATTCTGCTCATTATGCTTTTTGTTCCATTATTTATCTTAGCTAGCTGTTGAAAAGATGACATAAAATCTGGGTTGCTCTAACAGACTTCAAGACTTCAAAGGGCTAATTAGGAATGGATCCACACTCAATCTATCTATTCCTGTTAAAAAAAAAAAAATACCTCTTTAGCCATTTTGTACGTAAACACTCTTGCTGTCTTTCTGCTAGTGATGGAAACCCACGTGTACACAGAGTATAAGAGATTCCACCTGGGCTTACATGACTGTTTTTTTTGGTTTTTTTTTTTAACAGATTAACTAAATGTATATTCATCATTACAACAGTTCTTCTGAGGGGGAAGTGGGGAGGTGGGGAAGAAACACCAGCCCAGTGCTTTAAAGCCTTAAGGCATTAAAACTTAAGAAACTTCTATAAAGTCAACAGCCAAACTAAAAATATTTCACAGACCATCATGAATATAGATCTATGACCACTAAAATATAGCACTTCCTTAATTATTTGTGCATGCAAATATCTAAATATACGATTTTAAAATAAAACTCAGTTACCATGGATCTAAATTAGTGAAAATAAATAATTTTGCATAGTCCTGGACTGCTAACGTTTCCAAAATTTGGATGAATATTTATATTAATGCACTACATGTAAGAGTCACTCTTCAATAAAAACTACCAAAACAACTTAGAAACAAAAAGTACATTTTAAATGTTTTTGCTGTAGTAGAAGAAAGTATTTTTCAATAATTCTGGCAATTGCAACGATCAAAATAAATATATTATCAGGAAAGCTGAAAATTTTAGATTTTCCCACAGATCACTATTCTGTAAAAGTTATAATTTACTGTCCATAGAGTAGATCTATACTTTATGGATGTGTAACAAAAAGCTATCTGCATATCTTTCACCGATATATAGCAGTAATTGGTAGTGTGGCTAGAATGTGGCCAACGTCTTCAGTTAGTTCATACCTCAAAGATACTGTGGCATGAAAATGAGGCAGGTAATGAAAGAAAGCAGGGAATATAAAGCTATAAGATTTAGCTTGATACTTTGTATTCTTAGCCAGTAAAAATAGTCCCATTTTTTTTCCAGGGTTATATAGTCCTTGTTTACCCTTAATGGTTGTAGGCACTTAACTGGAATCACAGAATCACAGAACCACAGAATGTCAGGGATTGGAAGGAACCTCAAAAGATCATCTAGTCCAATCCCCCTGCCGAAGCAGGACACCTAGACGAGGTTACACAGGAAGGCATCCAGGCGGGTTTTGAATATCTCCAGAGAGGGAGACTCCACAACCTCTCTGGGCAGCCTGTTCCAGTGTTCCGTCACCCTCACTGAGAAGAAG
>VWYH01007168.1:1129140-1164325 GCA_013399365.1 Pampusana beccarii | reverse complement strand
TTGTTCCCTGCCCAACTCTCCAGCCTGTCCAGGTCTCTCTGGATGGCAGCACAGCCCTCTGGCGTGTCAGCCGCTCCTCCCAGTTTAGTATCATCAGCAAACTTTCTGATAGTACACTCCATTCCCTCATCTAAATCGTTAATGAATATATTGAATAATATTGGCCCCAATACCGATCCTTGAGGCAATGTCAAAGTTATCCCAGGCACTTTTTTAATGAGGAGAGGAGAGAAAAAAAAAAACAAACAAAAAAAACCCCCAAAACCACCTTCATGATTCAGGTGGTAGGATTGAGTGATTCTGTATTTTTCTATCAACTATGAAAACAATCTACAGCCACTATGTTCCTGGCTTAGCCATTTCGGCTTTGCATCTGTGGAATGAAAACAGTCATATCTCTGCTGAACACATAGATAAATGTTAATTTTTTTAGCTTCTGCAGGCCTGCTATAACACATGCATCTTGATCTTCGAAAGTATGAAATGAAAGTAAGTTAAAACATTCCTCAGGGAGAGCACAGCGGTTGTAGAAGTGTCAATTAAAAAAAAAAAAAATATTTGGTCTACAGAATTTTTATTACAAGTCACCCATCACAGAATGTCCTGAAAACAAAGGAAAAGAAAAACCAGCTTCCCTGCATATAAATAGCAAAATATGGAACCCCATTTATACTCACAGATGCATACAAGGTTACTCAAAGTGAAGATACACAGGAGTCTCTTAACCTGTATCAGCATGTTGTGCTCCCAATTCAACAGATATCTGCTGTGAGCTCAGCATTCTTGAATGCATCTCAAAGGCACAATAGGGGGTGTGGTCTATGTGCTGACAAGTGACCAATCTTTTTTCAAAATAGCCTGAGAAACAGAAGCAATATGTTTACAGTAGCATCAGTCACACTCTGCTAACTCAGTAACACTGTTTCCAAAATGAGAGGTACCTCACTCATTCTTCTTTGCTGTCTGCAAACTGTCGGGAGAGCCTGAACAACCAATAAACTCCTTTTTCTTTTCTTTTTTTTTAACCTTTTTTTTAGAAAAAAAATGCAAAAAATTCCTTTTCTCTTTCCCCACAGTATCAAATTATAAGAGTCCACTTGTTGTATGTTTATGGGTCTTTATCACACTGAAGTCTGTTTTTTCATGGTTTCATTACAACCTTCAATCTCACCATTAATTATGACAAAAATCTGAATTGTTCTGTTTATCAAGGCAAAAATTCACAATGGTCAAGTTACATTTTTGATCTCTTAATAACAGCATACCTCATTTTCAATAATGAAACAGCTATAGAGTTTCTGAACTCCTTTGATTTTTTTATGCTGTAGAAGCTAATTAGTATTGTCACAAATTCTATAGAAAACAAGCATCAAATGACAACTTTCAATCAATAACGTGAGAAAGCAAGATGTGGGAAAGCAAGATGTGCTGTTCCAGCTGCCTAGATGATAAAGGAAGATCAATACTAACATGACCATCTGGATGGTCAAAGAAGAAATAATGCTAACATAATTAGATAATAGCAACTAGTCAAAATATAAAGGGCCTCAGGCTTGTTGTGCTGAAGTATGTTTTTCATAATTGTAAAGAGTGATAACCCAGACTCATGAGAATGGTATCTCAGGCCAGATAACCACTCCCAAGTACATGTGATGCGTGAACGCTGTTGGGCCTGGTCTGTGAATGAGTGGGAACGTGATTGAAACAGACATGAATGTGGTGTGTTTGCAATAACAATTATTGAAAAAAACATCTTGTTTAACCTCTTGGTCCAGGCTCACATCTGTAAAACCTATAAATTGTCAATGGCTAATAAAGAGGGCCTCAGTCTGGCTCAGCTTTCTGCTCTGCCCAGCTCTGCGCTCCTTCCTGAACACAGTCTCTGCCTCTGTGTGCATCTTTGTCTGCATCCCATAAATTTTGGTAAACCAGAATATTTTATTAATAGTAGCGTTATTTCTTAAAAATCTGGTAATATTGTTTATAGCTGCATAAAATCATTATAATATCACTAGAAGGTAAATATCCAAAAACTGTATTTCAAAAAATGATAAAAAGCATGTTTCCAAATTACAGCAAGTGACATCGCTGCAGTCTACAGATTGAAAAAAATGCAGATGAATGACCAAGAGAAAAAAAAAACATAATAGAAGAAAATATGAAGTACTGATTTACGACCTGTTAAGAAATGATAGTGAATGGTGGCACAATCCAGGAACAGGCCTCATTGTGAAAACTTATTTCAGGGGACCCTGCCAACAAACAGGTAATACAGACCTCAGCAATCTCTAGAATTCTTCCAATAAAGAGACAATCCATCAATGATATTGTATTTCTGAGGGTTTTATTCCTCTTTTTTTTAATAAATTATATTAATAAATTCATTCTTTGCTTTTCTGTTAAATCAAGACAGGAAAATGTATAGAATCAAAAATCGTCTCCATGAAAAATAGAGCAATAGACAGGAAAAGGCAATTTCTCAGCAAAGAGAGATGGCATATTGGATTGCTGGGTTTGGACAACAGCTTACCAAGGGTGCTTTTGTCTCTTGTAATGCATATGCTCCAGTTAACAAGCCATAATTCAGAAAAGGAAACACATAAATTGCTGGTTGGAATAAAACAGTAGACTTCCCTGTTACATTATCACATAATATGAAACTGAATTCTAGACCATGTCTTGAAAAAAAAACACCTCCCCCAAATTATGTTTTAACTACAAGCTACATCCTGAGAACTCCTTATTTGTACATATATTTTTATGTTACCTGAAGTATAATATGCAGTTTGTGTTCATGCAACATATAATGCAACATTCAATTCTGCTTTGCATTCTGTTTACTCCGCCCTATGAACATAAGTTACAATTGAAAGAACAGAAAAAGAGAAGCCTGAATCTTCTAACACATACGATCTCTGTCTTTAAAGGCTGTGAAAGAACTATCAATACTTTTATATCTTAGTTTAATTTCCATAGCGGTAAAATGTGATCAATACTGAATTTAAGAGGAAATCCCTCAGGAAGAGTTCCCCTCTCTTGGCTGTCTGGTTTAGCATCTTCATCTATTGTATCTTTGGATGGCCTTCACACCAACTGTTATGTAATCATCAAATAAACTTCCTAAAAGTATACCAGAAAAATGCTGAAAAGGATATCTCTGCAGTCCCTAACTATTTCTGTGCCTATAATTATTTCTAAAGAGATTTCTGAAGAAATAAACTTTCTTCTGACTAAATACTATATTAGATAGAAAAATCATAGAGCTCTATATTTCTTCTGGCTGCCAAGAAATACACCACTGTTCTCTCAACCTTAATTAATGTTTCTCTGTTAAATTCATACATTATCGTGTACTGCTATAAAGTCTGTGAAAATGGTCAGAAAACAGGTGAATCAATACCCTTATATTAAAATAATTTTTAGCTACATACAAATTTGGAAATGTAGCAAATGAATTATTTGATAGCACTTGGCAAAGAGGTCAGTTTCATATTGCATTGGACTCCTTTCTTGAATCACACCTAATATACGAAGTCACAACTGTTGCAAGTCAGGCTGCATCAGCAACAGCAAAAATAGGAAGTTAAAGGTAGAAGCAGCACTGCTCAAGTGACTCAATGGCTACAGATGCAACCTTTAAACACTGATTATTGAAAACTGAAGTTGATTATTGAAAGACTGCAAGTAGAGAACCAAAACCTCAGCAAATTGGATATAAACAGAAACAACAATGCTACTTCTTTGAATCTACACAACACATTACAAGTTATACCATATGTTATCCAAAGGAAACTAATTCCAAACACTTCAGGAATATTGTGCATTTTGCTCAGATTCATCATTATACAGTAAGTAGCTAAGTAACAAATAGCTGTTCCAGATATTACTTACTGCTTTAAATTAGGACAGAAATTGTTCAAATCTGTGATAGAGGAAATTATATCCGGTGTTAATGTTCCCAGCCTGCCAGAAGAACATGAGCTGATATTGTCAAGCATCAGCTAAGCTGTCTCTATGGACATCTATTTATTCGCGGTGCTTCAGCACAGTGATTTTCAAACTGTAATTTATAGAGCACAGAGCTCTAAACCTATTGATTATTTTAAAGATTCCACACAATTTCCTCTACTATAGGTACCGCCTCCCTCCCACAGTCTCTGCCAGTAGTCTCAGGGACCTGGGAAGCTCGAGAGCAAACCTTACCAATGAAAAGAGAACAAAAATGGCACTGAGTACTGGTGAATAATGCAATCACCAGGTATTATTAGAATGGGTTCACAAAGGGAAAGTCTTGTTTTAATTAATTTGATATCCTTCTGTGATAAGGTCACCCATGTACTGGATGAAGGGAAGGTGATCAACGTAGTTTTTCTGGATTTTAGAAAGGCTTTTGATACTGTCCCTCACAGCATCCCTCTAGATAAGTGGTCCAACTGTGATATAAGTAGGTTCATGGTACATTGGGTGAAAAACTGGTTGAAAGGCAGAGCTCAAAGGGTTGCAGTTAATGGGGTTATATCTGCCTGGTGACCAGGACTGGTCACCAGTGGTGTTCCTCAGGGTTCAATTCTAGTGTCAGTTCTGTTCAACAAATTTATCAACAATCTGGCTGCAGGAGTTGAATGTACCATTACCAAGTTTGCTGATGATACCAAACGGGGAGGTGCTATTGACTCTCTTGAGTGAAAGGAGCCCTTGCAGAGGGATTTAGATAGATTGGAGCATGGGTCAGTCATTAAAGGGATGAAATGTAACAAGTCCAAATGATGGATTCTGCACCTGGGATGGAGTAATGCTGGGCACAAGTGAAAATTAAGAGAGGAGTGGCTGGAGAGCAGACGTACAGAAAGGGATCTGGGAGTGCTGGCCAACAGCAGATCAATATGAGTCATTAGTGTGCCCTGGCAGCCAAGAAAGCAAAATACATCCTGGGGTGCATCAAACACAGCTTAACCAGCTGGCCAAAAGAGGCGATCATCCCACTGTATTCAGCGGTTGGTGCAGCCTCACCTTGAGTACTTGTCCAGTCCTTGGAACCACAATTTAGGAAGGATGTGAAAGTCTTTGAATACATCCAGTCGGGGGCAACAAAGCTGGTGAAAGGGCTGGAAGAAATGTCCTATGATGAGCAGCTGAGGACTTTAGGCTTGTCTAGTTTAGAGAAAAGGAGGCTGAGGGGTGACCTCTTTGCTCTCTACAATTCCTTGAGGAGGAGAAGTGGAGTAGGAGATGCTGAGCTCTTCTCCCTGGTATCCAGTGGCAGAAGACATGGGAATGGTTCAAAACTGCAACAGGGGAGGTTTAGACTGGACACAGGAAGCATTTGTTTACTGAAAGGGTGGTCAAACACTAGAAGAGTCTTCCTAGACAGGAGGTTGATGCCCAGTTTTTAGAAGACATTTGGACGATAGCCTTAACAACATGCTTTAACTTTTGGGCAGCCCTGAAGTGATCTGGCAATTGGACTAGATGATTGTTGCAGATCCTTTCCATCTGAAATATTCTATTCTGTTCTTCAACCGTTCTGGGTGCCTGCTTAGGTCTCAACACAAGTTTCAGCCCCAGCTGAGCTTTGGCTTCCTTGACTCCATCCCTCTATGCATGGACAATGTCTTTACATTCTTCTCAAACAGCCTGTCCCATCTTCCACCTACTTCATGGTTCTTTTTCATATTAGATGTCAGTCAGAAGCTCTATGTTAACCCATGCTGGCTTTCTGCCACCCTTGCTCCAATTTCTGTGCACCGAAATGGACACTTGTTTTGCTCTGAAAGAGGTTGTATTTGATGATCAACCAGCAAGATTACTTCTCTTTATATGTGATGCAGAGTATAGACTGCGAACTAGAAGGTGATGGCTGACTGTTAGTCTTTTCTACACCTATATCTATATCCACTAGATTAAGCACAAACAATAATATGAATAGCAGTCCCATATGTTACTGGTATCACTATTGCAATTACAGCAGATTAATTTATAGTTTGATACAGGTGCTATGCAGTTGATGTTGAAATGGCTTAACAATTCTGTATGGGAATTGCGCAAGAATGGCAAGGAAGCTAATTGTAAATATGCTCAAGCGACTGCAGCTGTGGGATAGAAAAAGCACATACGTCACACTAATTGTTTTACTGACCTTGTGTGCCTGACAAGTAGAACCTATGTGTTAGATAACCTAGATCTGTGAGAAACTCTAAGGCACCTTATTATTATGCCTGAGATTCCTGCTTTGTTGTGAGAAAGAGCACAAGGCTGCTTGAAGCCTTAAAATACAGCCAAAAGCAGCAGGCCCAGAGATGATCTACCAGGGCTGAATTCTGCTGTGCTTGCGTCTCTACTTGTGCTGCCCCTGCCCAGGAGCTTAGGTGCTACTTTGGAGATCCCCAGTAGTGAGGTAACTAAAATAAAACTTGCTCTTTGCAATTGCATTTGTGGCCTCTGGCTCTTCTTGCGACATGCCTGCATTGGCTGAATTTGATTCCCAACATAAATTACACTGTAAAATTTAACTTCCTATTTTTGATACAAACCACTTGATGAATGCTTTGTTTACAGAATCTTGGGAAAAGCTCAGGAAAAATGTATATGCTATACTAATTATATGTATCTCTGGAATCCATAGTGATAGCTAGGACTGAAGCTCTTCACAGTATCACAGTATGCTAGCAATTGGAAGGGACCTCAAAAGACCATCTAGTCCAATCCCCCTGCTGGAGCAGGAACACCTAGATGAGGTTACACAGGAAGGCATCCAGGTGAGTTTTGAATGTCTCCAGAGAAGGAGACTCCACAACCTCCCTGGGCAGCCTGTTCCAGTGTTCTGTTACCCTCATTGAGAAGAAGTTTCTTCTNACTCTCTTCAGCAGTTCCCTGTCCTTCTTCAACTGAGGGGCCCAGAACTGGACACAATATTCCAAATGCCGTCTCACGAGGGCAGAAGAGAGGGGAAGGAGGACCTCTCTCGATCTACTAACCACTCCCTTCTAATACACCCCAGGATGCCATTGGCCTTCTTGGCCACAATGGCACAGTGCTGGCTCATGGTCATCCTGCTGTCCAACAGGACCCCCTCTTAAGGTTTACATTACTCACACTGAGGCATTGATGACTCAGGTACTGTTATTACATCATTTTCTGTTTAAATGATTCCGCATGAGAAAAAAAGTGATCGACATTTGTTAGTTAACTTGATCACAAATTACACAACTGTCACTATGGTATGATTCTGATAGATTATTTCATTAAATTGATTTAAATAGGATTTACATCACAAGTCACATCTGCTGCTGTATTCTCCTTCCTCTCTCCTGTTTTTGTCAAAACCAAAACCATGTATAAATCAGTATCCAATTATAGATCATAATTTAATTCCTTCAAATTTGAAACTTTTCTGAAATAAAATAATTTGGCATAAGAGATCATTAGAGTACTACCCTAAAGTCAATCAAGAAACCAATTGCTTCAACAGTATAATTCTCTTTGAAACACAATTTACACCCTGCTAATCTGGAGGGAAAATATTAGATAAGTTTGCTGTAAACTTTAAAAAAAATTTTAGAGCTATGAAGTTGTATAGTACAGAGCATTTCTGTAAGCAAGTTGCTCATAATTATTCAGCTTTTCTTCTTTAGTTCAAAACTAATGACAAAGGCTAAGTCTGATCTGTGTTCCGTCAAATTAAGATGACCCCCTATTGGGCATACAACATTACCATGTACTTAGAGAAACAAGTTTTAGTATGAAAAGTGTCACAGTGGAGAGTGATGTTTTCTGCTAAGTGTTGATTTCTCAATATTGATGTGAGACAGAATACATTGTTTGCATGAAATGATCTCTGCATTAGCTTTCATTTCTCTTGTCTTGTGAAAACATAGGAATGCGTTGTCTCTAGTTTCTTTATACACATGGAAAGTACTTGGATCACCGTTCAGATCTGGCTACACAGCAACTCTCTACAACTTGCTGGACTTGAAAAGCATCAGAGGAAAAAACACAGGCATAAGTGGTAGCACCACAACTTTTAGAGCTATTGGAATGCTTCTGACAACTCATCAGTGTTTCTTGAAAGAAGTAAATTCAGGGTATAATCTAATCTCTCACACAGTATTAGTCCTATAAACTTTCCAGTAACCTCTCCAGTTTCTTTAGACAGAATTAGCTGATTTAAGTTTCAGCATTTTGGAGATTAATGGCAGCTTTAATTTCTGCTCAAAGTGAACTTCAAAAATCCAGTGACACAACACATATTTTTCTGTCAAAGCTTTAAAAATAAGTAAGATTTAATGTCTCTTTCAGATCTATTAAAGAATAAATATAATGATTCAGAGTTTTGTCTGAGGTTTAAATCATGGCAAGCAGAAATGCAAGATCTAAAGACACAGCTTTCTATTCTCTGAAAAATGAACAAGAAACTCCTTATGAAACAATGGTGGCTTTTTTTATTTGAGATAGTCACCAGCAGGTCATCTGTATTAATGATGACACTGACAAGAAAAAAATCTTTCGTCATTCACATCCGAATTTGAACAAAAAGGAATCTTCAAAATTACACAACTATATCTTTTAGATTCAGGATTCATGAAGAAAAATTATGTCTTCTCTTCAGCTTCACAGAGCATTAATAAGGAAATATGACAAATCTTTTTAGATAACCATCATCTAAGAAAGATGAAGCTGAATTACGTTCAGTGCTTTAGAAGATGTGGTAGTGTATAGCTACCTTTCTTTAGTAGGTAGACTGTTCTATGAAGTGAGGTCAGTCATAAGAAGGGCCTGGGAAGAATTGCACTCAGTACTGATGTAGTTATTTTCATATAGATATTGTTATGATATAATTAAAACACTGGGAGTTGAACTAAAAACATGATAAATTAACCTTGGGATAAAGAAAATATCAGTGGCAGTGATCCTGGAAGAATTTATTGCAAGAGAAATATTTCCACTATAATAGCAATAGAATATTTTATGTGTGGCATCACAGGACTATGACAACATTGTCTTTATTCCTCCGCACTTTGAACTCACTATAAGATTTTCCTATAAGATTTAAACATATGGGAAAGACAATTTCAACCTTTAGTCAATATTTCAGTTAGCTTATTAGTATTAAAGAAAATATTTGTCACATCCTTAATATTAAAATTTTAACTGCAAGGTTTGCCTGGTAGGTATATCACTTAAAAGAAATTTCATGAGCAAACATTTAGTAAAAAATTTTTCCACCTCCAAATAACAACCACAGATAACAAACAAACAAACAAAAAATTTGAATTTAAAAAAAAATTAAAAAGAGTAATAAAAAAATAAAAAGAAGATAGAAATAAGACACCGTAAATTTCTTCACCCAAAGAAAAACTGAGTGGGTTGAAGTATGTACACAGTATGGCCCAATCCATTAAACACAGAAACTGCTAAACTGTGACCAGGACCATAATACATATTGCATTAGTGAGGATTTGTTGTTTATTATGTTGTTGTCACAATCCCCTCAGTGTATAAAATGAGCACTTTGCTAATTCACATATTTATAACTCACAAAAGACTCCTGAAGTCTATGCATTCGTCAACACAGATTTAAGAGCAATGCTGTAGTGAGGTCTCAGGTTGACTTCATTACATTTGCAAAGTATACCACACTATAATACTGTGTAATATCCTAGTAGATGTAATTTATTAAAAGCTAGGGATGATCAGGCTGTACTCAGGAGCCAGTTCAACATCAAGATTTAAAATTTAGTTATAACGAGGCAGAAAAATGAGTCATTTTTTCAACAGATTTTTATTTGGAAGCTAAACTCCGAAATGCAGAATTAACGTATATATTACCATGGAATCAAACTCATTTTACAGCCACCTTCAGAAAAAATGGCTTGGTTTTATTACTGCAAGGCCATTGGTACCCTGTGGCAATTATAATCTTCAGCCATGTTAAGACACCTAAATATCCAATACAGCACCTGAGAAACATTAGCACTCTAAGTATGAGAAGAGGTTAGCCTGGTAAGCAGGAAGCTTGGTGGACAGAAATCTTGAGAACTTCTGTAAAAAAAAAAAGACTGGAATGAATCTTTTCCCTCCTCTATGTACTCACAGCCGTGAACCATGTGTAGGATTAGGTGGGTACACCAACTAGTTCTTTCTCAGAGAAGTGCTTCAAAGAGTGAAAATGCAGCCCATACTCAAGCCAAGTAACTCACTGGCTGAGACGCTCAGCTATATAATGGGAAGAAGGGGGGAAAAAAAATCTCTAGATGCCTTATTATATGAACCATCTGGACTTCTAAGAGAGTACCTGAACGGCTTGTGTTTAAAAAGCAAATTATTTCTCTGTTCCGTATTACTTGACCATGTAGTCACTGTGAAGACCTCAAAAGTCTTTACCACAGAAGCAGCTATGCACACCCTTCCCTATGGGTCAGTAAATATTCAAGTGTGAAAACCAGAACATTTCCACAGCAAGAAGGGCTAAAAGCCTTGCATAAGATTCATTGAAATAGTACCTGAGATGCATGTAGCCTCTATTCCCAATCCCCGATAAAAGGTTTTGTAAGGAAGAGGTGCTATACTATCTTCCATTACCCAGCAAATGCTTTAATGAGTGGGTTGAAAGCAGACCTGAACAGCATCTCATTACTCAAAGCGCTTTGCGTTGGTTTCAGGAGGAACACCCTGACAAAACCAAGTAGGTTATACAAGAAAGGTGGGACAGAGAAACATTCATTATAAATGCTAGAGCTCTGGTGACAGGAACCTTTATGTTATCAAGACAGTAGTGTCTGCCAACACTTGCAAAAATATACAAGCCTACAGAACTTCGTGAGGCACAGATCAGATAATTTAGATACCTCCATTTTGGAACAGGAATAGATAAGGAGTTCAGAGCACCTAGATTGGAGGTATGCTTCTTTTAGGGATCAACAGCTAATTGTAGGTTTGTAAAATAGACAAACAGGGCTTTTTTTTTGAAATAACTTTTTGTCATACAATTAGAGGTACATATAATAGCTTTTGAACTACAAATAATTCACATCCAGTGAGCTCTGAGCACAAGCATAATGAGCCGTCTGCTGTTTGCAGTCAGCCACAGAAACACAGCCATAATCTCTCTGTAGAATGCTTACTGACTACTTCAGTTCAACAAGGTTGTTCAGAGAAGAGCAATTTAATGAGCTTTACTCTTTTTTTTTGTGTTATCTATATATCAACTCAATACCTTTGTTCTTTGAAATGAAAACAGTACTCAAAATGCTTCAACTTCTTAGTGGTTCAGCAGTGTTTCTCTCTGCACTGGTTTTATACCATCTGGAAGAACCCACTAGGTTAAGAATAATGGCACAAAATAACTACAATAGGTCAGTGTGATAGACTGATGACTTTATACAGAAGTGTTTGTGTGATCCGTGTTTACATTAGGTTACTAGAAAACAGGGGAAAATCCATGGTATATTAGACTGTGTCAGAGAACAGAGATACATGCTGATGAAATACCAAGAGAAAACATTTCTGATTATAATTTTTTCCAGAACATGTATCTATTTTCAGTCACTGTCTGTGATATAGTATATAGCAGTAAAATCTCAGTAGAACATAGTTCATACATTTTAGCAGATCAGCACAAGGATGTTATGTGCCTTCGGAGGAAATTGATGTGAGTTATAGATTTCATTACTTTCTGGGTGGAATCACAGACAAGATATGACTTCTCGGTGTCAGATACCATCGCCTAGTATTATAATTTACAGATTTATAACGTCAAATTCACTGGATATGCAAATCTGTATGCAATAGTAGCATATTTCAGCTATTTAAGAGCTCAGAAAGGACTTTCTATAGAGCATTTGACATAATGAACATTTGTATGCTTGCCTTTTGTTTCTCACATTCAAGTTTAGTGAATGAACTCATTAAATCCTTGACAACAAAACAAGTAATTTATAACTTATTATAGGTTCATTCATGAAGATATTCAGTGTCCTTTTATTAAAATCTTGCACCTTTATATTATATTTTAATTCAATGCTCACGTTATGGTTAAAGAACTGTAATCACATCAGTTTTAAGGGAATTTTACTGTATGTCTTACAGATAAAGTAGAAACGATAGCTAAGAGTGGTTTTTACCCTAAACTATGTCTAGTCAGATACTTGTGGATGCACAGCTTTTTCTTATTATAGACACATTTTCCATTTCAGTACTGAGGCTGCTGCTTTGAATATGACATAGGATATGCTTTTGTACCATATTCAGTAACAACAGTGATAGATACCAGTCTACCTGCTAAACTGTGTTTTTTTGCAAGGGATATATTATTATACAGTCCATAGAGATAATCAGCACAAACCCAGTATTACGTTTTTATGTTGAAATTAACTTTATGCAGAGAAAACAATAAGTAATACAGATTTGGAACTGAATGGGACTTTTGAAAGCTTAACTCTGTTCAAGAACACATTTTAATTATCTGTCCCCAAAGACAAGGATAAAAGTTGCAGCATCTAAACTGACAAATAACTAGAAATATCATTTATAACACTAAAAGGAAAAAAAAAAAAAAAGACAACGTCAGTACTGGGACCGGTGCCATTTAACATCTTTGTCAGCAACATGGACAGTGGGATAAAGTGCACCCTCAGCAAGTTTGCCAAGGACACCAAGCTGTGTGGTGCAGTCAACACGCTAGAGGGGACATGGACCTGTTGGAACAGGTCCAGAGAAGGGCCACAAAGATGATCAGAGTGCTGGAGCACATCTCCTGTGAGCATAAGCTGACAGAGTTGGAGTAGTTCAGCCTGGAGAACGCTTCAGGGAGACCTTATTGCGGCATTTCAAAACTTAAAAGGGGCCTATGAGAAAGATGGGGACAGACTTTTAATTAGGGTCTGTTATGATAGGACAAGGGGTAATGGTTTTAAACTAAAGCAGGAGAGCTTCAGGCTAAACATGAAGAAGAAATTTTTTTTACATTGAGGGTGGCAAAACATGGAAACAGATGGCCCAGAGAAGAGATAGATGCCCCATCCCTGGAGACATTCAAGGCCAGGATGGATGGGGCTCTGAGCAACCTGATCTAGTTGAAGATGTCCCTGCTCATGGCAGGGAGTTGGACTAGATGAGCTTTGAAGGTCCCTTCCAACCCAAACTATTCTATGATTCTGTGTAACTGAAAGCACTCTATGCTGCCAACAGGGTGGGGGGGGCAGGGAAGTGAAGGTACTAGTAGGGTTCATGTGTGGCATACCAGCACAAAGATGCTGTTAATGGCCATCTACTGTTCTTACATATTATTAACAAGATGGCTTCATAACTTCTCCTGTATTTTGGAACTGATTGTTGGTAACAACTACATTAGTAAAAAAATAGCTATAAAGCGCTGAGGGTTGAGGCTTTTTTTTAATATGGGCAAATAATCTAGGGAATGTGAAAGCTACAGTAGCATAGTAAAGAAATACAATTTACAGGAAAAGTTACTAGGTTTTTTTGTTTGTTTTCAGCCGAGAACTTAATTGATTGTATGTCTGAAGTTCACACAAAACAATTAAAGGGAAATGTTTATCAAATTTAGGCTGCACTGAAAGGTTTTACTTTTGCCCTTCACACAATAGCATTTGATTTACTAATTTGCACAAATATAAATGGCATAATGATGAAAATCAGTGTTTCTCTCCTTTGTGACACAGCTTTAATTACACCTCATCTGGTTTTCAGTTACACTGACAGGAAAAACGGCATGCTTAGCAAGCTGTTTCTAGGCAATGCTCACATGTGATATATTAAGGAGTTTCATCAGCTTGATATGATACATTTTTTAATATTTGTTTGGTTGTTTTGTTTTTTTGTTTTGTTTTTTTTTCACTCACAGGTACCAAGGTTCATTACATTCATTAGTAACTTAGTATCTTCACTATCATATTTATAGGGTTACTTAAGTCACCTCTCTGCAAGACACTTTCTTCCATAATTGTCTACTTGCCTGTCCGAACTACATAGTTTAAAACGCAGAAAAAAAATAAAACTAAAAATTAGTAGTTTTGGAAAGTACAATCCTAAACCATTAAATAAATTTCTAAAGAGCTAACTACTACATCTTTCTTCTTAAGCTACCCAATTTAGGATGTCCACACTTGCCATTTAAATTAATCAGACTGCAGCATTTGGTGTCACTCCAGTACAAAGAATTAAGTAGACAGGAAACTTAAGCAGCTCATCCACTCTTCATTCTGAAGATCTGTTGCTGATTTTGAGGTTTGGGTGGTTTTCTTCTCCCTCATTTTATAGTTATTCATCCTACAAAACCGCTTTATTAGTATGTAACACTAACTCTATGGAATAGAATGAACTGCACCTGAGACCCCGTGTATTGTATACAGACTGTTGTGTATTATTTAAAGAAAACTAAACAAGCTTTTAGTTTGTAATTTACTCTCCTCATAACAAGAATTAAAATGCTCAGTTTTCTTTCAAAATAATTTCAAAATGCTACTTTTGCTCCCATATAGAATTAACACACTTTAAATAAAGAACATTGAGATTTCCCAGAGAAGTCTTGCTTTCTTTACTAGCTTTATAAGCAATCTGTGTTGTGACTTCATACCAGTCAATAAACAACCATTATTTAGGATTCCTTTAGACATTAACAAATAGGTATGTTGCATGACAATTTTTCTAGCTGCTAATGTTTGAAATCTTTCTGGAGCTATACTTTTGCTATGACTGCAAAGACATCAAAGCTAGCTCTAAATAAATCAGCTTAGGTTTGAAAGCAATATTACAGTTTAGTTTGATATGCTTCTTTGATCCCTTCCTCTCCCCAGACCTTTGCCAGTACTTTCTGAGCAGAGTTTGTCAGGTCAGGCAGTGGCCTTGTTATGACCATTTCTCATAACAATACCAAGGAAAGGGGCTGACTGCTTATTTTTCAACTCCCCAGCTTCTACCATGTAGATAATTCAGAAATGATGCTGCGCAGACAAAGCTACATTCTTCAGGTATAGTTAGTCTTCTGGAGCTGGTCAAATTGTGAACTGAAGAAAACAGTTAAAAAGAAAGTCCAGATTGCTCTTGCACTGTGCTCTAACCCAAGTGCTTTAATAACATCATATCACCTATTTTTAACATGCATATGTGGAAAATTGCACCTCCATGCACTTCTGAAAAACAAGTGAATAGCAGTGCATGCATTGTCTTGTATTAAAGGTGTTTATTCCTTGAGAAGAATTTAGTGATTTAGTTTATACATAAACAAGTTTCCTGAAATAAGATGTTTTCTCATTCAAAGAAGTGGTAGGCACTTTGGAATCTAAAGCAACAAAATGGGAGAGGGGGAATAATTTTTCTTTGCTTTTTAACATTTACATACTTGTGTGAAAGAAAAAGTGAATAGTCCCATCAATTGAAAAATTATACTAAGTACTCTTTCACTAGTCTTTATTCAAAAGGCACAGCTGAAGTAATCTTTAAAAACCAAACCAAGCTCTGCAACTCTAGAGCAATTACTATATTACTTATACCCATATTGAGTCACAGTTAATAACCAGAAATATGTTTACTTTCAGTCCCATTTCCAACAAATATGAGAGTACGAATTGTTGATCAAGTTTTCAGCATTGAGGGCTTGTATTAAGAGACTTCTTCATTAAAGTTTTCTTCATGAACTCAGAAAAACACATCTTGCAGGATGTTTTTCCAAAGCAGAATCAGCCACAACAGTGCAAAATTTCTAATGGATAACTCGTTTTATCTGTGTTTCATCAAGATGAATAATCCAGTTTCTCCATGCAATCCATCCCAGAGCTGCTTTATCCTTGTTGTTAGAAAGGGTTTCTCTGAAGACTAACCTGAAACTTCCTTGATGCAGTTTGAGTCCATTACTACATCTCCTCTTCACTGTGAGAACACTTAATTCTTTTTAATAACTGGCTTAAGTATTTGAAGACTACTTTTATGACCATTCCCCTCTTATTCCTCTCTTACTACCTTTCCCTTTCTAGTTTTCTCTAAGCTGAAGTTCATTAGGTTTATGCAACAGGTATCAGAGAACAGAAACCTCTAGCTAAATTGAAAGCAGAAATGTGCCCTTCTCAGTGGTTTATCAATGCACTTACATTTTAACATACAGAGGTTGTAATATAAATCTAAAACACATGCCTTTTGGCAAGTTACCAGCTTCCAGTATTACTTGACTATGACAAATTCATCAAAGCAAAAAAGCACCCCTGGGAAACTTGCTAATAACATGGCACAATGTTATCTCCCCTGAGGAAAAGGAAAAAGGATGGGAGCCTTTTCTTTTAATTTAATTAAAAATGAAATCTTTCATTAAACTAGGATATATCACACAGTATTTTAAGAAAAGTAATCTCTGCTGTGTTCCTGAATCACTATTGTGCATAAGAAAATTAAATAAGATAAAATTAAACGATAACAAATGGGTACTTCACAGAAGCACTGTGCAGTAAATTTAAGAGCTTTTTCTTAAGGTAGAAATAAGCTCATCTGACTATTTCAAGACTCTTAACATCTGCTACCTTTGTTTTTCTGCAGGAATGAAAGGCAAAGCAAATACAGAAATCACTACTGGATGAAAGATGAAAAGATAAAAAGCTTCACACTGTACATCATGGTACCTTTTCAGAAAATACGTATTATTTAGGAGAATAAACTACTGGTGTCTTCCACAGTTTATTTAATCATAATCTATACAACACCAACTACATATAAACATTTAACTAAAAATCAACTGCTGTTTAAGCAAACAGACAAAACCCCAGAGATTTCATACACATGGTAAACTACTAGACTCTAGCCATTACATGTAGTTACTTTCTTTGTCAAAATAAAGATATGTGTTTCACAGAACTGTAGACATCAGGTTGGGAAAGTACATCAAGAGATACTCTAATCAGCCTTTCTTCTAGCATATAAGTCTATTTGGTAATACACAATATTTAGTCACTCTACATCCAAGAGAGGCTAGAGGATGGCCAGTCTGTATAATAAAAGTTCTGTACAATACTTCATCCCTTTCAGCTATCTACTTACTGCAGCTCCTGTTAACACAGTTAAAAAAACATGTGTACATTTCTTAAGAAAATGTTATCTTCAAATTTCTTGTTATTTTAACTCAAACACAAAAAGTTTCTTAAAATCCATTCATGTTTTATAAATTATTTTTATTTGTAATATTAGATTTTTATCTTTGAAAAATCTAATTAAATAAATCTAAAGCTTTGTTTGCATTTTTAGTTAATCAATATACTGTCAGAAGACATAAGTCATTACACCACATATAAAGAAATTTAGGCACAAGAAAATAATGTGGCTTCATCAAAAATCATTACCGTAGTGAGATCAACATCCAGTTACCTTTTCTTCTCCATTTTGTGCAAGACCACACTTCAATTTTAGTTAAAGCTAATCTTTCCTCTTGCCTTATGAAGTTTTGTACAGTGTTGCTTATAAGTCACTCTATGCTTATAGATAATATACCAAATGTTCAGAAATACAGCACTAAAAGTGAGGAATAGCAGTAACAGAAGATAAATCATTCAGCCACTTGTTTAAGTGTTTTAAATCTACATTGTTTTGAATTTCATAAAGAGATTCTATGTTTATGCAGTCACTAATAAATATTCTCTTCCTAATTGCCTATAAACCTTTAAACACGCAGTACCTGAACAAACACTCCTGGAAATCAACTCCTCCCTCCTTCTTCCCTCCCTCATAAGACAACTATTGCCAACTGTCACTCTCAAACACAATACAAAAACAAGCGAAGCTCAGGAACAGAAACTGCTTCAATACAATGCCAGTTCAGTGTAGGAGGTGCAGAATTACCCTGCAGCTAAAAAGAGGAACCGTAAATTTATCAGTCTTCTTAAAATGTAACATCATATGGTGGCACAGAATTTGACAAGACAGTGGTGAAGTTAGTTTAGCAGCAAAATAGTGTATAAAATGTTAAATATCTGAACATTTTTCAATATTTATTTTTGATTAATGGGATTTTGTTCATGTCTGCTTTGTGTTTGCTTTCCTCTCCTCCCCCCTTCATCTTTTTCTCAATCTTAGAAGAGGTTCACAATTTCTACACTCTACTTTATACTAATTTCAAATCACATGGCAAGCAGGACAGGCACAGAAAAGTCAGGTTAACCATCACAAGGAAAATCTGGGAACATTTCAAATCTCTGCCTGGGACTTCTAAGATAATCTACACCCTATTTCACATAAGCATCAACACTGAATTTCCAGGAGTGAAACCATCCATTCCGAGACAGTAAAAATACAACCAACCTTCAGTGTATTTTCTGGCTGCAGCTACAATTTGAAATTGGTTAACATTCTGCTGACAGTGCACACAAAGAAACAGAGCTGAACTCACTAGTACTATTTATTCTATTCTCTTAACTAAAATGCAATAAAAAGTGGTTTTGTTACTGAAATAAGACAGTAATGAATATATAGTGAGAAAATAGCTCTCTTGACAAGAAAACATTATTTTTAGAGTTATTTTTGTTAGTAGTGTCACACTTTAAACAAAATATGAAGTGTAAGCCAGGGATGAGACGCTCATATAAAACTTTCTTTCTCATGAACTGCAAAGGTCCTTGCCCACAGGCTACTTGGTTATATTTTGCTGGAAAATATGATGATCAGATTGTGGTCAACTATACAAAGTTATCTACTTTTGTTGTTGTGTCTCCTGTAACAAGGTTTGAAGGCATACATTATTCTACAGTCATTTGTTTATTGATGGAATAATCCTCTCTCTGCTATTACCAGTACTTTGGGAGTAGGACTCATAATGTTGTCTATAGAGGTTGTTTGAAGAGAGACCCAAAAAGCACCTAAGCTCTTTAACTGGAAGCAATATAGGCTTCATGTAATATACAGAAGCGAATGTGTCTTTTCACTTTTTAAAAGGAGCACCTTTCCACTCCTTTGAGGAAGGCAGCAGTTCCCAGAATAAAACTCTAGAGATATCCTTTTGCTGATCCCCATCCATTTGCATGGGCACATTGCCAGCTGATGCATAATAATTTATAGAGCACACTGCGAGCAGGAACACCTCAGATTCTCATACAGTTTCAGAACAGGCAGACTAGCAGTCTTTAATGGTGACTCTGTAACCTTTTATCCTCTCTAGAAGATTTGCATTTACACTGCATCCACGCCATAGGATTGTATTTCAAAACCCCTAAAGTCTTCTCTCAGCCTCTTCAGGTTCAGACAAGATAACCAATATTCCAGTTCTTTCCTCCCTCTCTGAAACTGCTTGGATCTGATGGTTACTGACATAGAACGAAGATGCTTTATCATCCCACTTAAAACATGTGTGAGCATCACTCAGTACATTCACACCAACAATGCTAAATGCTCCTCCACTGGTGGCAATGTATTTTCCATGTTAACAGACAAACGATTGCTCAGCCTGAACCCTCCTCATGCACATTGCTGATCAATTGCCAGGATAGCTACATGTAGTCTTTTACTGTTGCTGTTTACGGAGCAGACACGACAAAGTCTCAGATTATTTCTTTCAGTAGTCAGTGCATATGCATCCAGATACACCTTCATTAAAATTAACTTCTGTTACAGATATTTTGTGATGTTAATTAGCTTCCAGTAGAGGTATTTTTGTTAGGCATTGATTAGTAGCTCTATTTGATCTGTATGTCACTGTAGATGTACCATGTAATATACCACTGTGGACTTTCCTCATAGAATTTTCTTTTCTCCTGCTCCTTTTAAAATTTCTGGCACTTCTCACTCCCTTTGAGACTAGCTGATCAAATTTTTATAGTATTGCAGACAGCATTAGGCTTACGCTATATTGCTGAATTTACATGGAATGTAGACTCATAGAATCATTACAGTTGGAAGAGACCCTCAGGATCTCTATGGAGTCCAACCATAACTTAACCTAACTCTAGTAGAAGGTGTAAATTAGAAACTTATCCATTGCTACTACACTTAATCTGCACTTGATAAAAATAAAATGCAAGCCAATTCAGAAGTAGAAAAATTCTAAAACAGACAGTGCTGAATGTGTTGTTTTTTGAACTGTTGCAGCTTCTTCACTATTTCATCAATAATATCAGAGGGATGGGGGTGGTGGAATCAACCGTGAACAGAGCTTTTAGTGAGATGAATTGCCAAGCCTCCTATAAAAGTTTAGTATCAATAAAAATATAGTAGTATACGGCCTAGAGAGACTTAACCAACATATTTAGGATGTCTTGACAGATCTCTCAAAGTCCAGGAGGCTCATCCAGTAACGCTTTAGGATAAAGCGTCCTATCTGTTACAGCTATTGTAAAGCTTCAATAGCTTCTGATAAAACACAGGCTTGCTACATCTTGTGATCTCAAACTCAGCTACCGGATGAATGTGGCCTCCAGTATATTTAAATCCTGTTGTGAAGTGTGGCCCATATCCTCATTTACAGGTGACTGGAGAGCTACTGCACAGATGGCATCCTTTACTCCCCACCAATTCAGTGCATCAAAAACTTTACCGGCATTGCGTAAAAAATTTCTCTTAGGATATTTATTACTAGAATGAAGGAAGTAGACTTGAAAACATATAGAATGCACAATGGACTGACTGCAAAGAGATAATATCCTCTTCTCCTAACGTAAACAACTACTTCAGCTCTTTTATTTAGACCTCTGTGCTATATCTACACTAGTAAACTAAAGAAGGCTCAGAAAAGCTAAACTCTGGCCTCGGTATATTGTCAATGCTGTCAAATTGAGACCTGATTCTTAAAACAACTTGGGCCTATGCTGGCCAGTATTCTTTAAGTGGTTATGGAAATAACCACTGGAGTTTTAGGGAATAAGGAAGAGTTTGGTCATGAGCATGCAAGTCAAGCTGTACCACAGTCAAGTTCTGGGACAGAAAATCCTCCCCAGCAGGGTCTATTTAACAGTTCAGATGTAGCCTTAACGGTATCATAGCACTGCATACGAGTAGGATCACAGAAAGAGAGTAAAATATTGTAGTAGGTTACAGAATTTAATTAGCTATATGTTTTCAACTATAAATATTTTATAATTCTAAATTCACTTTATAATTAAAGTTTATTTTACATGACATTTTCTCCTTTTTTTTTTTTTTTTAAATAAAATTGTATATGCCAAAACAAGTTTGGAAGAACTTGCATTTTTTTAATCTTTGATAACCATCTTCCCAGAGTAGGAAGAAACATATGTTCTGAAAAAGTTTGGTTTCTTAAAAAGTATTGACTTGAGGGCCCTTTAGTATTCTACTACCTCATTGCTCTTGCCCCTGTCAGTGTATTCCCAAATTCCTTCTGGTGGTCCTTGGCCACTTTCTCCTATAGTATCTCTGGCTCCTGTGTTCCTCAGTTGTTTTTCTATACATGAAAGCAGGTAACATTTCCTCAGCCTGGCTGGGGAATATGGGTTTGTCAGTTGCTCAGTCAGTACAAAATCTCATGGGGCAACTGTCTGCTGCCTCTCAGACTGCATCCCTTTTATTAGTAGGGAACTGAAGGTTTGGTTTGTTTGGGTTTTTTTAAATTATTTTGGGGATATTTTTGTTTTCACATAGCAGAAACAACCTGGAAGATTGACTTAAACCCATCCCTCCCACCAAAACAACAATGCACACACACACAAAAACAAAAAGAAACACCACAAACACTTCAGGGAGGTAAAATGGAAAAGAATACACCAAAAAAAACAACCAAACAAAGATCAGCGAGTGACAGAAACTGTGACTCTCTCCGGAGTGAATCGATGTAAACAAATCCCCAAAACAGCCCATCTCAACTGACAAAAAAGGCCTGTGAATTAAGAGCAGGTTCTCATCAGTTGCAATTATTTTCTCATGACAGCCTACAAAACAAGTAATTTTAAAGTAATTTTATACATGAAAGTCTTCCAGGATGCAAACAATTTCAATGCGTATTATTGAAAAATGTGTTAATTATCATAAACAAACTGGTTAATTATAATAAACAAACGAGTAATATTTTAAGATAAAGTGACATTGCATACCAACAGCACTGAAATGATTTTCAGTACAAGTTGGATCATGCCACAGATGCTTATTATTTAAAAAAAAAAACCAACCTTTAAACAGCATTCAGTGTTTCCGTAGGAGTGATATGATATACAAGAACAAAGTTTTCTGCTACTGCAAATGAACTTTATGTATCTTCTACACACTAATAATATTTTAAGTCTTTAGTTATACTTCACATTTATCAAAATGTAACCAATAAAAATAGGAAAAATGGAAATCTATGTTCTAGATGAACAAAAATCCACCTAATTGTTTTACATAAAGTAATTTTTTTTTTCCACAGTTGATAAAATAGTTCCAAAGCTACTTTCTATTAGCCATCAAGTGGAGTATAGATACAAGTATGTTAAAAATATATACCTTGAAAATACATATCTTGGCAAAGTTTTGCAGTATGTTAAGAAGCACTAACAAATTTTTCTGTTGAGTTGGCATTGTTATATCTCAAGTGAGTAATGAAGTTCAGAGAGGACACAAGCTTGATTTTATTAAGTTTTGAGGATAACTATCTTTTGCTAAAGTCATCTCATACCGAGGGCACTTACTGACTTGGAAGATCAACTCCCAAATGACTCAGGTATGTATAGTCACACAGATCAACTCTCAGGTGACAGTACCGTGTAATACAACTGAGTGGTAGAGCTTGAAAAAGGGATTTCAAGATATGACACCAGGCCTACTATTTTATTTACAATCACAAATCTGTCCTCCGTCCTTCAGCGTATGGGAATGATTTCTGCTGCTATATACCTTGTATTCTACAACAAAGAAATCATCAACTAACGGAACTTCACATCTTTATTTTATAGTATACTATCTGATGGAAGCACTAGGACAAAACGAGATTCAGTTTGTCTTGGTACTTGGCCCTAACTGCACAGCTAGCCCTAATTGAGATAATTGCTCAGCAAATCAAAGTAGTGTAGTGAAGCAAATAATTAGGTGTCACAAATTGCTGTGCTAAAGCATTTATTTTTTTCACCTTCAATAAGTAATAAGAAGAAATTCAGCACGTCTTCCTCTCCTACACAAAACAGAAAAATGACAAATTATTTTCTGTCTCCAGATTATACGACAATGCTTATTTTCTTTCCAAAACTTTTGAAACATGAAATTGTTTTTAAGTATAGAGGCCACGTCTTTGAAGCAGAACAATTTTCTCCGAAATAGGTCAATACCTGAGCATTTGAAAGTTAATCAGCAAACAGTACTTTAGTTCAGACACTACACAGTGTGGGAAGAGTTCAGCAGATTCTACCACGAATTGCCCAAAATAAATAAGTACTAATTTATTTAGGTTAAACACACTGAGGACCTGATTTTTAGACAAATATTTTGAACCAATTGTAGAATGCTTAGCGCTTCTGAAAAAAATGTATCACAGATTTTTATACTGATCAGTGAAAAGTTGAAGTCTCAACATGATTTTATCTTCTTAAATACAGGCTTTTTGATAGAAAATAGATGGCACTGGAAGTGTTTAATTTCATCCTGAAATAGTTTCCAAAGAAAACTGAGGTGGAAGCTATTTGGAGGTGTCTCTTTCTGTCCTTTAAAGGAGGAAGTCCAAATTCCCCAGATTAAAAGTAGTACAAATCTAAAGATAAAACTTAGTCTAAGAAACTCACATAAAGACACCTACAGATGCACAGACTGTCTAGATGATCTTTATAGTCAGACATCTAATCCATAGTCAGCAGAATGAATCAGTTTACCATAAAGTTAACACCTAGGACATACTTGAAGTTGCATAAATGCAAGCAATTACTTCCATGAAAATCATTCAAATTGGAAAGGGTAACAGGAATCAACCTCCAGCTCAAAGCAGAGTCAACACTGAATTCAGTCCCAGTTGCTGACATTTTCCATTCAGGTCTTGAAAACCCTCAAGGACAGATTCTAAAACATCACTGGTTCACTGCCTTTAGTGATTGACTATCTTCATATTTTTTTGTTGTTATTTGTTTTGTTTGTTTTGTGGGTTTTTTGTTTGTTTGTTTGTTTTTTAGCCAGCTGAAACTTCCTTTGTTTCACTTCATGACTGTTCTCTCTCTCTTGCACTGTTTCCCCAAGATCTCAGCTCTGTCTTATCAGCAACCACTCTGTATGGCACTAAGGGGCTGCTGCTAGGTCCCCTGGAAGCCGTCTCTTCTTCAAGGCTGAGGAAGCCCAGTTCCCTCAGCCTCTCCTTACAGGGTGAGTGAAGCAGGTTGGTAGATCTATGCTAAACTCATTCCAGTCTATTAATGTCTTACTTGTATTCAGAGACCGAAAACCGGACGCAGTATTCCTTGGTGTTAGTAAACACCAAGTAAAGGAGTAGGGGTGGAAAAATCACTTCCTTAACATACTGACCATGCTCTTACTGATGCAATCCACCCCAGTGTTAGCCTTCATCATCACCAGTACACACTGCTGGCTCACGTTCAAGCCTACTATCTACCAGGACTCTAGCTGACATCCAGTAAAGCTGTAACCTGTGCTGGGAAAGGGTGTCAATCTGCCACAGGTGGAGAATTTAGTATTTGTCCTTGTTGAGTTTTGGACTAGTCCTTCAGGGTCAGGGCCACCTAAATAGCAACCCTATAACTTGAGCAATCTGAATGCACCTCCCAGTTTGGCATTATCAACAAACTTGGTAGCACACTCCATCTCCTCCTCCGGGTCATTGACAAAAATAGTAAACTGGACAGGCTTCAGGGTAGATGGTATTGACTTTGGAGTAGGAGTTAAGATATCATATACACATATAGATGTCTATAAACAAATACAACTAGGTGTCAGGCTTGCACTGAACTGCAGTTGAGATGGCTAACATTAGTTGAGATGAATAGGGTTCTTTTCTGATATGAAAATTAGTATTTTGAGTCAATAAGCAATATACCACATTAAGAACATGCACACAGTTCTCAGACACACAGGTGCCTCTGCTGAAAAGCAAACCCACTGAACTCTATGTCTCAACAGAACTTCATGGGAGTCATGAAACCTTGGAGACATCAAATCTATAGGTAGTAACTAAATGAAATTAAGGAAAAACTACTTGCAGTCTTGATCATAAAAAAAGTGAAGCAAAGATTTGGAAATCAAACTCTACTTTAATATTATAATGACCTACGCAGAACTTACACTCAAGTTACCAAGTTTCAGAGCAAATAAAGCAAGTTATCCAGTCTTTCAGTTGTCAGCTATATTACTTCATTTTAGGAATGTGCTCTTCTTAAATAATTCATTAAATTTTTACTTTCTGTCAAAGATTTAACATGTTGAAAATTCAGATACCTGAAAATATAAAACTAAAGAAACATATTTGAGGATTATAAACACCTCAGCTCAGGCTATTTCTGCCTATATATACATTTTTTAAAAACATACAATTACATAACTTACACTGTAAGCATTCCAAAATCTTCTGTAGTTACACCCATCAAAGTAGACAACTTAATACTCTTTGAAGCAGATAAATTATGCAGAATCTTCCATCTAACACTTCAGAAATCCCTAAAGTAGCTACATACATATTACAAAGTCACCCTGTCCTTAGAGTTACAAGGAAGTAATGTACAGAAAATACAGGAGGGAAAAAACAAAAGATAATACAATAGTGTGAACATTAATACAAAAATAATGGTAAAATAATGGCTGCCATTTTCCCTGAAGTCCCACACCACCATCTGGTGCTGACTTCATGGTCACAGAAGTGTATCACCTTTCTCAGCAGACCAGGGTCACATTCACTGCTGAAATAACTACACTCAACCTATATGAAAACTACTGCTATGGAAGTAAGAGACTTAACGCTATTCTAACACAAAGCCATAAAGGCAACTTTTTGCATTTAAAACTGAAAGGTCAAAAATCCACACCAGTTTACACAAGGAGAAGCATCCTGCTGTGGCAAACATTCTCCAAATGATGCAAATGTTTATGGATCCAAGGCAGATGTGGTAAGTTGTTTACTTAAAGAATCATATGAAAGTAGTAGTGGAGGAAGACCACAAAAATCACAATGTATATCTTTACCAGTAGGAACTTCTTTTACACATCAGTTCACAATAGCTGTCAGACACTGGTGTAATAATGCTTTAGCTGATATATGTTGTAATAGATAAGTGACTTCTATTAAATCATCAAAACATACTTTTTTATGTTGATCTTCTTTATCAGCATTGCATTGCCAGAAGCAACTAGAAAAATAAGAGACATTCTGACAACAGGATAACTAACATATGTCAACTCTTAAATCCTTATGAGAAAAAAAAAGTGCTTTACTATGAAATCAAGTCATAGAAATTGCCACTAAATAGAAAACCTGCAGTGCCTTGCTCTTAATTATGTTTGTAAGACATGTTAAATGTAGCACAAATGCATTCTCTTCAGAGCCAAAAATAAAATAAAAACAAACAAAAAAACCCAGCACACCACAAGTATAAAATTCAGATAGATTTCTTTGCCTTTTTCTTAGACAGTTTGTGGAAGCATTTTTGCTGTACTATGTCCCTTTATTCTGCGATTAACAACATAATCTTGAATAGTCAGACTAGAATGAAGCAGTTAAAATTCTAAGGAGAAAAAAATATTCTGTGTTAGCAGGCACAAGTCCCATCCACATAACCTACATTTACTAATAGTATTCATATGAATAGCTGCTTCAGAAACAAAATAGCTGATCAAAAGTTTAAATTTCAAACAAGCTCAATACAGTACTAACCATTATTGCCCATGAAAACTTCTACTGACCTCAGTAGGAGTAAGATTAAGCTAACACTGTTTTTGAAGGTTTAATACTAAATTGATCAACTTAGAAACAATGCAATTTGTCTTAAGTTCTCGCTGCATCTGAAGTATAGCGGATAAAGCAAGATGAATGACTCAGAATAATTTCCGCTAAAAGGTTCACTTTTTCCTGAAGTCCTATTTATGCCGGTTTGCAAATCTTGATTTTTTTTTTTTTTTTTCAGTGTAGTTTTCATGTTGTGTCTGAACAACTGAAGCAGGAGTGTTATCAATTTGCTCAGAGTTTCCCCCAGAAATAAAGTTCTCACTTCTCACTATCCCTATACATTCCAGAGTGTATGTACTGGGAATATATAACTACACCACTTTGACAAACAGTATTCCAAGAAATCATGACACTTCAGTTACAGAAGTTTGGCATAGTTACACCTAGTTTTAGACAATTTGATGAAGCATTAAGTTCTGCAAAAGAAGTAGTTCAAAGGATGAGTACAAAAACAAGATTTAGAGTAAGGAATCATCCTATAATTAGGTTAAAATGGGTTAATCCTATAGTTAGGTTATTATTAGGTTCAAAATGTGATTAGTTATATTTCTAATACAAAGTGATATTGCAACTATGTATCATCTATCTGGTATTATCCAAACTAACCTTTTCATTGTAATATCCACGGATAGACAAATAGGAATAAATAATGTTCCTTTTTGGGCCAGCTTAAATGCAAGTCACCAGATTTTATTCCCACTTTCCAATTCCTTTCCTTCAGAACTGAAACAAATAGAAGCTTTCTATATTATTCTAATAAAGTGGAAGAGTTTTTAAAATAAGAGTTCTAAAATATTATTTAATACTAAAATAATGGATGTAACTTCAAGTATTCCTTTTTTTAATATATCTCCTCCATGTAACAGGAAGTCCTAAATGACACTTTTATTTCATGCCACATGAAAGATGCTACACCTGAGATGTTATAGAGATGCTTGTTGATTTTAAAATAAGACAATATTTAGGCATTAATTTCACAGCTAATTGTGTAAATACTATACCTAGCAATTATATTGTCACTTATTACGCTGCTGGTTTCTTAAGTTTAGCATATTTGTACTACAGTTGTAATACTGGCAAAACTGGAGAGTTGTGTGATACTTAGAGCTCTGAGAAAGTAAAACAAACTAGCAAATGTTTTCGGAGTGGCTTTCATTAGGTATTGTGAAACTGGATGAAGTATTATGAAGGACTTGAAACCATAGAAAACAAGTTCCATTTCACACAAAATGGAAGGTTTGGGATACTTGGACTGTGACAAAAAACAAGGTAATTTGATTTTTTTCCAATTTATCTTCTCTTCTGAATATGAAGCTTCATGAAATTATGGATTGCTATAGTAATTAGGGTTCACCATAACAGCAAAAAATAAACACTGAATTGTGGAAGAAAATTCTAGTATCTAACTAGGCGCAACTCATAAATTTGAAAGGTTTTTTTATCTACATAAGTTTGTAGTTCCTAGTGCAACTCCATACCAATAGAGCTCCTTCTGAACAACAGCTATTTAATTATACAGTTCAAGAATGAAGGTAAGCTAAAGTCAGCCATCATACTAAACAAACACAGAGCTGGAAGGAATCTTGTAACTAAACCTATGCCAAATCTGAATGATATTTGCTATGGCATCAGCAGATGTGCAAAAGTTAATTCTCATTCTTTTTTTATACTTTTTATTTCTTTACATACTCTAAGGACTATCACATTTTTATCTCATCAAGATCTGAGAATTAATTCCTTTAACAGTTTTTCTTAAATCATTTTGGTCTCATTATTTCTGTTGCTCTTCTGTGGACATCCTCCGTCTACATATTTCTGGAATTGTGGTGCCTAGAGTGAGATGAAAAATTCAGCCCAACTGCTTAGCAAAAGCATATGGAAGATTATTCCAGAATTCTTTCACTTATTCTCTCTCTTCACATCTCTAACAGTTGCACTGATTTTTTTTCCCCTAGTAGAACTGAATGATAGTCACTCATGATTCATTACAAACTTCAAGACTATTCAAGACTATTTCCTAGGGCAATGCTTTCTAGCCAGTCTCTCCCAAAACATGTAATACCTATGCAAAAATTATTATTTCTACACAAGTAAGGAATTTGTCATTGACTTTTTTTTTTTGGACTGCCATCCTGCTTATTAGGGGTCTTATTTTACTTCACATCCTTTCCTCTGTTCATCCTTATGCCTTTGAATCCAGCTCTTACAGCTACTTCAGTGACATTTGCAACTAAATGCTACCTGTTCCTTCCTCAGGCTGCTTAAAAAACTGTTGAATACTACTCAATCCAGAGCACATATTATAGAATCACAGACTGTTAGAGATTGGAAGGGACCTCAAAACATCATCTAGTCCAACCCCCCTGCCAGAGCAGGAACACCCAGATGAGGCTACACAGGAAGGCATCCAGGCAGTTTTGAATATCTCCAGAGAAGGAGACTCCACAACCCCCCTGGGCAGCCTGATCCAGTGTTCTGTTACCCTCACTGAGAAGAAGTTTCTTCTCAAATTTAAGTGGAACCTCTTGTGTTCCAGCTTGAATCCATTTCCCCTTGTCTTACCATTGGTTGTCACCGAGAAGAGCCTTGCTCCATCCTCGTGACACTCACCCTTTACATATTTATAAACATTAATGAGGTCACCCCTCAGTCTCCTCCAAGCTAAAGAAACTTATCTCCCTCAGCCTTTCCTCATAAGGGAGATGCTCCACTCCCTTAATCATCTTTGTTGCCCTGCACTGGACTCTCTCCAGCAGTTCCCTGTCCTTCTTGAACTGAGGGGCCCAGAACTGGACACAATATTCCAGAAGCAGTCTCACCAGGGCAGAGTGGACGGGGAGGAGAATCTCTCTCACCTACTAACCACCCCTCTTCTAATACACCTCAGGATGCCATTGGCCTTCTTGGTCACAAGGGCACAGTGCTGGCTCATGGTCATCCTGCTGTCCACCAGGACCCCCAGGTCCCTTTCCCCTACACTGCTCTCTAACAGGTCATTCTCCAATCTGTACTGGGAGCTGGGGTTGTTCCTGCCCAGATGCAAGACTCTACACTTGCCCTTGTTATATTTCATTAAATTTTTCCCCATCCAACTCTTCAGCCTGTCCAGGTCTCTCTGGATGGCAGCACGGCCTTCTGGCATGTCAGCTACTCCTCCCAGTTTGGTGTCATCAGCAAACTTGCTGATAGTACGCTCTATATTGTGGGACATCATTTGGTCTATCGCTTCATCTAATAGCAAATTACTTAGCGGTTTTGAAAGCTGCAGTCAGAGCAGCTGAATAAAAGTTGCTCTATCTACTTTCTGCTGTTTGGTATCTACAGCAACACATCCAATGGACTACAAACTACTTTTTTTTCTGAAAAAGCTTTATAGAAAGGTAGAAAAGAAATTTCGCCCCTTGAAATGAAATACTGCCTGGAATTTAGGAATGATCTCTGCATTATTTCAAGGACAATCTTCCACTGGAAGAAAGGCATTCTTCTCCCCAGTGGTCCAATGCTGCTGTGCAAACTACTGTAGAAAAAAAAGAGGATCATCATCTGCTTCAGTAGTTTCTGGCCTGTTTAATTGTGGGAGGGAACCAAGGAAGAATCCACTTACATGTCAGAATGCAAACTGTACATCAACAATTGCACAAGGACTTCCTTTATATCATTCAAGCCATAAAGGCCTCTAAGGCTGTCCACAGTTTGTTCTCATTTTTAACTTCAGAAAATAAACTTTACCACTGTATTAAATATTCTGGTTAAGTCTTGTTGTGGTTTAACACAAGTTAGAAATATAACCACAATAGCTGCTCGCTCACTCCCCCCACCGTCCCACTCCCAAATAGGAGAGAGAATCAAAAGGGAAGGGAGAAACTTGTGGATTAACACAGATAAATAAAATAACAAAACAACACTAATATACTACTACTACTATACATATAAAGTGGAAATAGAATATAAGAGATACTCAATGCAATTCCCCACAAACCCCATCTGCTCCAAGCAGCCAGTGCCAGGAAGTAGCAACCTGGTCCCAAAGAGCTGATACCAGAGAGAGACAAAAGAAAAAAGCAGAAAGGCCCAGAGGTCTTTACAAACAGCGGGATGGCAAAAGGCCATACTAAAGAAACTCCCAAACAGGACTTCCCCTAAAAGGTCTCTGTCCCAGCTCCAAAAGAAACCTAGCTGGAAGATCCTGACTCTAAATGTGAATCATGACACTAATGGGATGGAATACTCTCATTAACCAGTTGATGTCAGTCAAGCTCTGCCCCATCCGTGCCCCCCTTCCTTGGTGCCTCACACCTGTGGGCAGAGCTCAGAGGCCTTGGTTCTCAGACCAGAGCAATTAAAAACATCAACTCTGTCCCAGGGTGTTATCTTCTTATTATCTATCTAAAAATCTAAACAATGACTGTGCTAGGTATGAAAAAGTAAGGTTTCTAACTGCATAAAGAAAATTAACTCGTTTTAGTCAAACCAGCACAAGTCTTTACAGCAAATCAGATTGCTCCAACTTCTATCTGTATAGCCTCTCAATAAATGTAGAGCTGCCAATAATGCCATATTGGCTTTAACATTCAGAAAGAGGTACAGCAACCAACCTAATTATAAATTAAAATTTTTCACCTTCTCCCGTTCTGAAGACATTTTCCAACAACAACAACAACGAAAATCCTGCAGCAAGTATACTATAATCTAATTCAAGCTGAGATGCAGGAGAAAAGACAGTAAACAGACAACAAGAAACAAAATTGCTAGGACAAATATTTTACAGCGACAATCAGAGCATTATACTAATGGAGAATATACTTATTCTAGGGAAACACATTTTGTCATTAAGCACATAAGAGCTATACAAACAAAATGCCTGAAATTCATAAGAGTAACCTGTTTCCATTACAGTAAATATCCACAAAGTTCACATAAACAGAAACATCTGACCTATGGTTGTATGAATAATACATGAAGGTCTGAAGAGTAATAAATGAAGAGATAGGGGTTTTGGTCAAACTCCAAGTCTTTTTGCAACAAGAACGCAGTTCACAAGATCTGACTTCATTTCTTTAATAATGTCACATTACTGGTGTTTCTGTGGCTGTGTATTGGCTTTCTGCTTTATGTGCGCAAGAGAAACAAAACAAGGCAGGCACACATTTCCATTTATTTTTTTTTTTGTTATTGCCTTATATTATTCATTATATTTATGGAACTATTACTTATTCTGAATTATGACTGTTACAGTAAAAATGTGAAAGTCAGACAGGTATCATGGTATAATACATCAGATGTTATAACAATAGAACTTAATTATATGCTACAGCACTGGAACAGATTTTCAGTTTTCATGTTTCAGCTAGAGTTTGGAACACTCAACCAGTGATCATAAAACAACTGTGCTGAGTTATGCATTTTTACTAATTTAGTTCTGTGCTTATAAGCTGAAGGGGCATCATTTATCCATTTAAACACTCATTTTAACTAACAGTCCATGCAATTGCTTACAGCAATCATCTTTACCTCCCTGTTTGTGTTTTCAGTACCTTTGACAGTAGAAATAAGTAGGAGAAGGAATATGAAATTTAAGATTAAAATAATTCCTTCATTGTACATAGACACTATGTTTTAAATATGGTTCAACCTTACAGGTATTGAAAACTAACTATGGCAGACAAAACTCTATAAAGTTTTAGTGTTTATACAAAATGCATATAAAACCACTATAATTCAGTCTATGTAAATTAACTATTACTTATCAGGCCCCTTCTAAAGGAAAATTATCAGAGGGGCAACAATTATAAACACTTTTCCTGGATAAGAGGAGATCAAGATGAAGTCAGCTGAGGTTATCAGGGACAAATAAGTAAAAAATTAAAAGTGGTCTAGGGAATGAAGGCTTTACATATTACCATTAACCAAAGAAACCAAAACAAAATAGCTGAAGGAAACAACTGTGTGAGTTTGTAACCATTTCAGAACCACGTCCACTATCTTTTTCCACACAACATTCAGAAGTTTTCAGATGTACCATTTAGAATTCAGTTTCAAAGAAAAATGCCTCTACAAGTCTCAACTTTTTTTCTTTTTTTTTTTTTAACAGTTCCTTATAGGTCTAAGGCTAAATTAAATATCCCCATATATTGCATAAAAGTTAGATTCTTATTCTTCTGTGGTAGTTTTTAACAAAATATTTCAAAATCTCTGTTAGAGAGTCAAACTTTTATAGACAGAAAGCAGCTGACATCAAAATGAAGTGACTTGGAGGCTAATTCAGAAACAAAACCCAGGATTTAGCCACTGATCAGCCACTCAACCACTGCTTCACAATTACTCTCTGAAGAAATAAAACCCTGGAATCAGAATTTTACAGTAGAACCCTTTTGGGAGCTTAATTTAAAGGATAGAGTGAACTTGAGGCAAAGTTTTTAACAGAAAGAAGATGGGCCTACATTGAGGCAGTGCTGTTTTTTCAGATGTTCATTTCCAGTACAAACGCTCTGACTATATATATATACACACATTTTAAAGTCTATGAAATTATATGGAAATAGTAAAGAGTTATTTCTTGTTGTATAAGAATAACAGATGATGTTTCAGGTAAGTCACGTGTCAGTCTACCTCAGCAGTAGTGAATAACATTGATGTTCTTATCCGTGTTCTATAAATTACATTAATCTAAATATAATGTGCAAGTAATTGCTTGATTTTTCAGAAAAAAACCCAACACATACACATAAAACAGCATTTAATCAACACAACTGAAGGTCCTGACAATCAGTATATAAGTTGTCCTCACCATGACTCCTCTCCAGTACCAGCAACATCACGAATCACTTTTTTTAGAACTTTTCAAACTAAGCGCCATGGCTACAGTCCAGAGCAATCTGGAGACAAGTCCTTAAATTCAATACAAGCCATTGTAAGAGTCGGTCTGAAGAACAGTATTTGCCTGAACACCGTTATCAGTGACTTAAAGAACAAAATGCTTTGGTAGAAAGAAATGGACAATGGCTTGAGGAGAGGCCTGAAGAAAGTCATTCCATTGCACAGGACTTTCCGACCTGGGGGCTGTGAGAAACAATAGCTGCAGATGGATTTCGCTATTGCCTCAGCCAAACTCATATCCCCACACCCTAAAAGTAATTGTGCTATGAAGGCCTCTCCAACCTGGGGACAATAACTGCTGTCCAGAAGATGGATTTTCACCTGTTGCCTGAGCCAGATTGCCCCCCATCCTCCTCCCTACGACAAAAGCCTACGAAGAAGAGCATGCGCAGAAGCTCACCAAGGGTCTTGAGGACACCCAATGGACTGGCAAAAGACCCCTGAAAAGTGGCGGTGTAGGCACAGATGGGTTCTGGCAAGCAAAGCAAGGACTTTCTGGGCCTGCACAATTAAGCCTGGATTGTGCAACATAGGTGGAAATTAGCCTCGATCTATGGGAGTGAGGGGGGGGTAAAGCAGCATAAAAGACAACCCCTAACTGGACATCATGGAGATCTCCCCACCGAAGAATCCTGGACCATGACAGAGGACCGGCAGGACTCTTCACACAGGACTGGAGACCAAAGGGATGCCTTTGGGACTCGTTCAGCGGTAACCAACGCTCTTTCCCCCTTTTTCTTTTACCTTTCCCTTTTTCCTCTACTTTCTCTTTTCCGCATGCCGCTTTACATGCAAATTAATAAAGTAACACTGTTTGATTGAATTATAACCCCTTGGCAGTTTGGTTGCCTTAATTTTGCTCCTTGAGATCAAGGTAAAACAAACCATCACGAGTCCATCACTGAATGGACCGTGACAGCCATCTATCAGGCTTCTACAATATAACCTCCACAGATAAAGGCAGAGTGGTTGATATAAATTAATAACACATTCAATATTCTGGGAACTTTTTTAGGCTGTTTTTGTTTGTTTTCCTTTCCAGTCAAAAAGGAAGAAAAATGGAGAGAGTTCACCACTAAGCAAGAAAAAGTGACTTGGTATATCATAACTCAGGTTCATAATCTTCCCTTTTCAGTAAAGTCTTCCATAGTATGTCCTAAAAGTATGATAAGCGCATGGGATTCTGAATTGACTTGGATGAGGGAATTGAGTGTACTATCAGCAAGTTTGCTGATGACACCAAACTGGGAGGAGTGGCTGACATGCCAGAAGGCTGTGCTGCCATCCAGCGAGATCTGGACGGGGAAAAAATTAATGAAATATAACAAGGGCAAGTGTAGAGTCTTGCATCTGGGCAGGAACAACCCCAGCTCCCAGTACAGATTGGAGAATGACCTGTTAGAGAGCAGTGTAGGGGAAAGGGACCTGGGGGTCCTGGTGGACAGCAGGATGACCATGAGCCAGCACTGTGCC
>VWYH01007168.1:1101253-1126955 GCA_013399365.1 Pampusana beccarii | reverse complement strand
TTTTCCCCCAACATCTCTTCTCACATTTTATTAGTTTTTGGCAAAGGTTGTATTCAGGTTGTATCCTGTATTTACTCCCTAGATTTTAATAAGTTATTGTGTGGATTTTACAGCTTGGTGGGTTGTTCTGTTTGTTTTGGTGTGTTTTTTTGTTGTTGTTGTTTAGATGCCTGCACCACGTTTGCTTTTCTTAGTGAACAGTTAGCAATATTCAGAGTTCAGAGGTTCAAAGTTCCCTCAGCTTGTTAGAAGGAGAATCAATTTGACTGCTGTCAAAAACCAAAACACAACCAACCTGTCCTTAATAAAAATAATAAAACAGTAAACCGCTTTGGTATTTGGGGCTCTTATCAGTATTTCAGGAAAAGTGAAAAGGCAAAACCTGGGTGTAATTTCTTAATTGATAATGAATTTCCATGAGCAAAAGCTTGAAATTACTAAGCTTTCAAGGAGCACATTTTCTCTTGCCACTTAGACTCCCTCATGTCTCACATAGACCATAGTATGTGCAATCCAAAATGAAAGCAAAATTGGCTTTAATATCGAGCTTATCTTGAAAGGAAAATATTTAGCCTTTTTATTAGTGATAAACTAAGTCTAAAAACAACCAAAAGAATAAATTAAGGGCAGTTAAAGCAACAAGATAACTTTGAAGTGCTGAGTAGTATTGCTGCTGTATCCTTTAAAAGGTGATTATGACATTTAATTTTGAAAAATACATAGCAGAGAAATATATTCTAGCTTTTGTTTCATTCACGGTTTTGTTTTAAAAGCTACATCTCAAACATGAAAAGGTCTGCTACTGACAAGCATGCAACGAGTGAAGCAAATTATTCTTTTTAAAACTTGCAGTTGTTTTACAATTCAGGTAAAGGGGCCCAGTAACAATACTGTTCAATCTGCAAACAGATTCAACTCAAGTCATACTTGACTTCTCACATGCGGAGGTTTTGTTTTTTCTCCTTCCATTTAATCTGCGTGCAGATTTCATCATGATTTAAGTCAGGGAATGGTGGCACATTGGTAGGATTTAGGCAACTGTGAAAGTTTTGAGGAAAAAACAACACCAACAACACCCAAAACAAACAAACAAAAACCAAGCAAGCAACCAACCACAAAAAACCAAAACAAAACCAAACAAACCACAACACAAAAAACCCCACAGTAACACACAATGCTGGAAAGCCTCTTTCTTTGCCAAGGTGAAGCCTGATGATCACATGTACAGTGCTGCAATGTGTTCCACTTTGTTTTAGTGCATTACTGTTGCCATTTGCTAAACTCCTACAGCAGAGCTGACTTGACAGCACTGAAAAGAACTTCAGTATCCTACACACAACAGCTGTCCAATCACCCACTGCCTGACTTTTTTCCTCACAAAATGCAGCTCCTCAGTGCTCTATTACAATTGACATTTTAAAATATAAGCATGCAGAAAACAGTTTTAAAAATTAAGTCATTACTAAAAAAAAAAAAAGCTGCTCAGTTACAGCCACACTGTATCAGAAGCTAAAAAAAAAAAACAGGCAGACACAAACCCCCTAATTGCCTGTCAGTTTAGAATCCTACTCCACTTAGAAGAACACAGGACCTGAACTGACTACCTCCCTGTTGGTGGCACAGTCACCTAAGACAGTTAGAGAAGACACTTTTCCAAATTTTCCTCTGCTGCCTCCAAGGAGCTGCACATGCAAAGCACATTGACTTGGCTAAATCTTTCAAGGAATAAGCAACATTTCACACATTTTACAGCAGAAAGCTGAGTTTTCTTACAAGCCTCTGCTTCCAAAACCAGTTTTTCATCTCAAAACAGAAGTGGGAGGGGGAGGCTGCCCCACTTCATTTTAGAAAGTCTCATGACTTCTCTCCAGCCTCCAGAATCAAAATTCCTGAAGAATCAAATTACTCAAATCTGTACAAGAATTAAAAATTATCTAAGAAGGTAACATTCTCAAACTATGTTTGAAATAAAAGTGATTTCCAATGAGATGAAGCATGTTTATCTACTAAAGTGCCTTTCGGTTCAAATGCTAACTTCCTGTAAAGCAGGACACATGATTTAAAGTTTAGATTAGGAAGCAGGGATGTGAACCCTGAAAAGAACATAGGGATGTTTTCTGGGAGCGTAGGGTGGGATCAGGAGAGCCAGGGTACAGTTGGCACTAAATTTAGCAAGCAATGTGAAGAATAAGAGCAGCTTCTACAGGTACATTAGTCAGAAAAGGAGGACAAAAGAAATTGTACTCTACCTGATAAATGAGATGGGATCTGGTAACAACTGACATGGAGAAGGCTGAGGTACTCAATGATTTTTTTTGCTGCTGTTTTCTCTTATCTCTCAAGTTCCTGAACCTCAGTACTGGGACTGGGGGGAGAACGAAGTCCTTCCCATAGTAAAAGAAGATAAAGTTTGAGACCACCTGAGGAACTTGAACAAGCACAAGTGCATGAGACCAAATGGGATGCATCCCAGAGTCCTGAGGCAACTGGCAGATGTAGTTGCTGAGTCACTCTCCATCATATTGGAAAAGTCACAGCAGTCAGGCAAAGGCCCCTGTGGCCAGAAAAATGAAAACATCATGTCCATTATTGAAAAGGATAAAAAGGACTGTGGGAACACCGAACCAGTCAGCCTCACCTCAGTGACCGATAAGATCATGGAACAGATCCTCCTGAAAGACATATCAAAACATAGGGAAGACAGGGAGGTGATAAGAGGCAGTCAACATGATTTCATCAAGGGCAAATCACATCTGACTAATCTGGGGACCTTCTATGATGGAGTGACTGCATCAGTGGACAAGCAGAAAGCTACATGTCATCTGCTTTGATTTCTACAAGGTCTTTGATACAGTCTTCCACAACATCCTTGCCTCTTAATTTGAAACATATAGGTTTAATGGATGGACTCTTTGATGTAGAAGAACTTTGCTCGATAGCCACACTGAAAGAGTAGCAATCAATGGCTCAATGTCCAAATACAGATCAGTAATAAGCGGTGTTCCTCAGGAGTACATATGGGGACCAATGCCCTTATTAAGGACATAAACAGTGTAATCAACTGCTCCTTCAGCAAGTTCGTGGATGACATTAAGATTAGCAGTGCAGTTGATACACTCGAGAGAAGGGATGACATCCACAGGGACCCGGACAGGCTTGAGAAATAAACCCACGCAAACCTCATGAAGTTGAACAAGGCCAAATGCAAGGTGCTGCTCCTAGTTTGGGGCAATCCCCAAGATCAGCACATGGTAAGGAATGAATGGATTGAGAGCAGCCCTACAGAGAAGGACTTAAGGATAGTGGTGAACGAAAAATTGGATATGAGCCTGCAATGTGTGCTTGCAGCCCAGAAGTCCAACCATATCCTTAGCTGCATGAATAGAAGCGTGGCCAGCAAGTCAAAGGAGGTGGTTCTGCCTCTCTGCTTTCATGTGACCCCACCTGTAGTACTGCAACCAGCTTTAGGGCTCCAGCACAAGAAAGTCACATGCGCCTTGGAGCAGGTCCAGAGGAGGGCCACAAAAATGATTAGAAGACTGGAACACCTCTCCTGTGAAGAAAGGCTGAGAGAAATGGAGTTGTTCAGATAAGAGAAGGCTCCATGGAGAGCACATTGTGGCCATTCAACACTAAAACGTATAAGAAAGATGAAAATTTTTACCAAGGTCTGAAGTGACAGGGAAAGTAATAGGGTTTTAAAGCATTGGGTGTATTTAGATTAGATATAAGGAGGACATTAGAACAGGTTTCCCACTGGTGGATGCCCTATCCCTGGAAGTTCAAGGTCACGTTGGACGGGGCTTTGAGACACGTGACCAAGTACACGCCCCTTCTCATTGCAGGGGGATTGGACTAGATGACCTTTAAAAGGTCTCTTCCAACTCAAACCATTCTATGTTTAAAATGCTCAACTTGCAGACAGCTAAGTTAGTCCTTAAAATCCATTATAACGTTAAAGCTGGCAGACAGGTACCTCTGCTTTGAGATGATTTATCTCATGTTAACACATGCATCTAACATCAATTAGCTTTTGGAAGTATTTAATGATTCTAACCATTTATTATTGGCTTTGTAGTTGGCTATTGCAAATTTAAGGGGTTAGTCAAGTGAGGTTCACCCTAGCAGCCTGGTATTGCACCAAACAGGGAAGATTTCACAGCTGAAAGTTCCACAGATGGTTTTAATGGAAACTTTTACTAACCCAAGCAATTTTGGAAACTAAAATTGCTTCAGAAGAAGTAACTGGTTAAAGCGTGTTATGTTTTGTAACTGTGTATCACTGTAAACTGCTACTGCCGGTCTCCTTAACAGACCATAAGCTTTGTGTTGAGCTTGCAAGGCTTCAGGACTGAGGCTTACTACAGTTAGGCTCACTCTGTCCAAGGTTCTCCAAACTTGCCTGCAGCTTTGTTCTACTTGATTTAGTTGTGAAAGCGATTTCTCTAATTGACTGGTTTTCTAAGGCTAATTTGTTTTAATTTTTTTTCTCCCATTTTTCTGATCTTGCAACCATAGTTTTACATGGATAACTGTAGCAAGCAGTTACATTGTGCAGAATGAAGTGTTTTACAACTGGCTCAAAGACATAGTTGAGAGAAATATAGGCCTGGTTTGACTGCTGAAGCTTTGAGAAGATACAAGGTGCAATACAGCGGAATACACGCATAGGGACAATAAGCAGTGAGACAAAGGCTTGGCACTAGAGAGCCCACAACCATAAACAACTCACCTATGGCCAGTTAAAGAAATGCAGACCTGGACAAAACTGGTTTTAGGAGTAACCAAGAACAAAGTAGTATTATCTAACTAGTCTTAATGGGACATTATAATACATAAATTAAATATGGATGTGATATGGAACTTCAGACCAAGGAAGAAAGAGCAAACGTATGAAATTGTCTCAGCAAGTAAAAACAACCTCAAGTGTATCCTAAAGGGAGGGAGAAGACTAGATCATCTACTAGACCCACAGAAGCAGGGGAGAAGTAAGCATAATACTAAGAAAATGGGTAGAAACCAAGAAATGTGCAAGCAACTATTTTAACACAATTATTTTTATGTTTTTCCTTTTCTGTAAAAAAATTTCATCTGGACTAATAATGATTAGACATTTAAGACTCTGATTACACTAACAATTCTTGGGTTTACATACATATACACACAGCGTGTTGCCTCTTTCCCCCATAACTAACATTTAGTGAATCCAAAACGGTTGGTTTAACATTGTTATGACTTTGGGTTTACAATCCACTGACACTGCACAGGTGTGCGTTGTCTTGTTAAAGAAGTGTAAGAAAGGCACAAATCTAATAAAGTTGAGAAGACTGTGTGTAACCTTCCATCCCTCCTATGGCCCTTTTCAGGTCAATGCAATAAGCCAGCTTCAAAGAACCTTAATGCAAGTTTTTTTGGAAGTATACCATGCACAAATAATTCCAAAAAAAAAAATCATTAGGAAGTCTTTCAGCATAGACAAGATGAAAGATTTCAAAGTGCTATAAGTTCACATTAACGGATGTAAATACAAAATACAGAGTTAACAAGTGCTAAGTGGTTTTGCAGACTGATTTATAGCAATATGTATACCTAACAAAGTTAACGAGATTACTTGGGTGTATAAACAGTATTTAGACAGGCAATACACGAAGTGGTCCAGTTAAAATGCAGTGCTTATATTGTCTACTACAGTCAAGTCTACTCCCTTTCTTCACAATTAATAGGTGAGTGACATACCAGGTGCTTTATTCCTTACTGAATAAGATCAATGCCTTAATCAAAATTTTGCTTGTTTTGTTGAGTATATTTTGTTGCAGAGTTTGGATATCTGCCTTATTATCCCAATTACAGAAGAAAAACATTAAAGGTTATGCAAATGGAACCCTTGATATATGAGAATGAAATTAATAACAAAGTAATTCAAAGTGCAATTATTAATGGTTTAAAGTTATACAAGGGAAGATTAAAAGCAAGGTATGTGACTGTATTTATAAGCTAACTATCCACCTAACAGAGCAAATTACAGGACCTGTAATCAGGATAGCAGCTGCTGGCTATAGCAACACACCAAAACCAAAGGTCTATTTTCCAGCCTTCTAACCCACAGGTTTTTTTTTTCTGGAAATACTGATTCCACCCTGTAACAGTCTACAGTGTTTGCCAGTTTAAATGAATAGAAATCTGCAAACAATTATTCCAGATGAAATAGAGGAGGTTTTTTTCCATTTTCTTTTATTTTTTACAACAATAGATATAAAAGCTATAATCCATCTTTGCCATTGCAAGAAGATTTGTAATAAATTCAAAGTAGTTATCAACAGTAGCTCTTTGTAGGCTGCAGAGACATTTTTAAAGGCAGAAATATAGTTTTTATAATAAAAATTATATTACTTTAAATTAAGAACAATAGCTTAAAAAACGGGTGCTATAAAGACAGACAAGTCAGAAATCAGACTGGTATGGCTGAAAATGCACATGTATTATCTGAGAGATGAAAAGCCTAATGCAACTTTCCTCATTTTGTACCAGCCAAAGGAATAGATAACTGTCTTTACAATGAGATCAGAAATCAAGCAAGCCTTAGTATCAGACTTTTCAGATTCATTAAAAGCCAAATAAGTGTCTCATTAAAAGCCAAATAAGTGTCTCATTAATGAGAAACAGTCTGAAAATAAGTACATACTTTTTTTCTAATTAGCACATATATTCAATAGTAAGATTTAACTCTTTAGCCAGATAGAAGTCTGGGGATAAATGCATCAAGAAACTTCTCTGAGTATTTGGCAATGTGTACAAGATGCTGGCAATATACTAACTTCCACCGTGGTAAAGAGAAAAAGACCATGTCCAGAATTGAGAGTGCAGACAAAATGAAGTTTGAACAGAATATAGGCTCTTTCTTTAACTATTGCCGTGTTGATATTTGGCAGCAGTTGCTGTTTAAAATAAATTTACAGTAGGGGTGGGCAAAGGCACAGGCTGCTTAATTGAAATCTTATCTCTAGCAAATCTGTAAGGATATGAACACTAAGAGTTATTCCCCCAAATCCCAGTTGGCTGTAAAATGGAACAAGCAAAATACCAGCTCTGTTGAGTCACGTTGCACAGCTTGTTTCATAAAAGCACTTGGAGAAAAGACATGTTCCATATATTCCTTCCATGGCAGAATTAAAAAATTATGAGAGTTTGGACCTTGTTTGTTTCTCAAAGAGTTGCTGCATTACTAAAATATATTTTAAGTTTGAAAATTAATATCCAAGTAGAAGAACTAAACCATTTTGAAGAGAAGCAGCAAAGTTAGCATTTTTCTATTCAGTCCCTTTTTTTTTTTTTAGCTGTCTTCAACATATTCATTTGCAAGATTGTTAGGTCATGCTGTACATCTGTACTGGTTTCAGCTGCAATAGAGTTAAATTTCTTTATAGTAGCTTGTATGAGGCTACATTTTGGATTTGTGGTAAACAGTGTTGATAACATAGGGATGTTTCAAGGCCTTTTCTGTCCTGCCTGTGAGTTGGGGGCGGGGGGGGGAGGCGGCACAAGGACTTGGGAGGGCGCACAGCTGGGACAACTGACCAGAGGGTAACCCATACTACATAACGCTCTGCTCAGCAATAAAATGGCAAGGGGTGCAGTTTGGCCAGGACTGCAACTGCTCAGAGATGTTTGCAGCAACGGCACTGGTCTTCCCAAGTAACCATTACATGTGATGGAGCCCTGTTTTCCCAGAGATGGCTGTAAACCTGCTTGCTGATGGGAAATAGTGAATGATTCCCTTATTTTGCTTAGCTTGAATGTGTGGCTTTTGTTTTACCTATAAAAACGTCTTTATCTCAACACATTAATTTTCTCACTTTTACTCTTCCAATTCTCTCCCCCACCTCAGTGGAGAGGAGGGCAGGGGGAAGAGAGCAAGCAGCTACATGGTGCTTAGCTGCCTAGTAAGGATAAACCATGACATCTTCATACTGATTCAGATCAGGCAATGACTACATTAAAGGAATTCTGACATTCCAAAACAATTCTTTGAAGTATCTTTCATAAGTTAATACTAGTCATACAAACAAATACTAATGATGGCAGATAAGAAAGAACATAAAACAGGGTACTAGTATCAGCACAGTTGGGGTGATGATCTGTGAGGATATAGATAAGATTCTCCAGAATCTTGATATTCAATAGCAGAGAAATGAAACCACTGTATTAAGTTATTTAGGGCACAATGAAAGAGAAAATCCTACTATGATTTTGACTTTCCACTTCTGTTTTCCATACTAGAATGTGCTGGTTGGTTTAGAACTGGCACCTGATAGTAGCCAAGAGAAGCAACTCAAGGTTTTCCTCCGTGAAGCCAACTTTTACCAAATAATTTTCCTATTTGGTTTGCAATCTCAAATAGAAACACAAATAAGAGTTTTGTGGAGGGAGGTTATAGGCCTACTAAATTATTACAGGGTATGAACCACTGACATTGGGTTTGGTACTATTTCATGCACCAAGGACAGAGTAGTTCTTATATGGACCAATAATTCACCAAAAAGCACAAAATAATCCCATACTTCCAGAATCAAAGGCAATCAAAACATGTATTTTGACACATATCATACCCTTTCCAAGGGCTACTATCCACACAAAGGCTGTTTTTGCATTTGGGATTGAGCCACTCAGGGTGAGAGCTGGAAAGAGGAAATAGCTGACATAGCTTACAATTAGACTACTATAACAGGCAAGTCCCTTGCAAAATTATTTTTGAGATACAAAATTAATTGGTTGATAATGACTCCTATAACATTTTGGTTTTTATTTTCTGTTAATTCAAGTAGGGTTTATTGCATCAGAGCAACTTTCATTATGGTGGCTTTTTCTTAGAGAGAATTTCCTAGAACTTCCAATTGGGAAGTTCCTGCCCTTTGACAGTTTAGGACATAACATTCCAGATTTCCGATTCCTGGTCCTTCAAATATTGCTGAAACACAACATTTAAACATTTTACTGCTGAAAAGAATATAACTTACTTTTTTTAACTGGTGAAGTTACCCACTGTAAGTTCTCATAAGCAAGAAAGCTGTGGAATATACTTTTTTAAAATACAGTTATAATTTCTTGTATGCACAGTCTCTGAATATATAAGACTGGAAAGAGAAAACATACAAGAGTTCAGTCATTACCTGCCTCTCCTGACCAAATTCAGATCCCCATAAATTAGGCATTTTGAGCAAGTTTTAGATCTACTGATACACTTCAGAGCACAAGCATACTATTTTGTCTCTCTCTTCTCACAAAATAACCTCCATTTTCTTTCTTAAGCCTATACACATAGGCTTAAAAATATTTTTCTTGTTATTGTTGAATTACATGCTTTTGACACCTAAATCACTGATATTATAGATTAACAGACGTCCCAAAGAACAGTCCCACAGAACTACCAAACCTCTTCTACCCTGAGATTTTGCTGCTACACATATTTTGATACATGAAATATCAGCTTTGTTCTTAAGCACATTATGATTTTTTCCTCTATACCATCATTAACAGTCATTCAGATCGTATCATTCCAAAAAGATGTTATTTAAAACAAAAAAAATAGCTAGAGAAAAATATTTTTTGTTTGTTTGCAGTTTTTTTTCTTTGTTTGGTCAGTTTTTTAGGGACTTCGGTTGGCAAAGGAGATCTATACCAAAATTTGTTCTCAGAAAACAATTACTTCCACTCCAGAAAGGTGCAGTTACAAATTTTAGCCTAAAAAGATGCCATTTCAGTCTGCTTTAAGTATTTAGAGCTTTCGGTTTACTTGGTCACGTGTACGCACACACGTATTGTTTAAAGCTTTAACAAACACCTCAGTTTGAAAAGAACAGACTACCAAAATAATAACCAAGAAGTATCTAACTAAAAAATAGAAAAAAAAAAAACAACCCCACAACAACAAACCTCAACTAACTGATATTAGGAACAATTACACTAATAGTCAGTGGTAAGGTTGATAGTTAAGATGTATGGCTGCAGGATTACCAGCATTTTATATAATATTAATGCTAGTTTTGTTTTCTTAACAAGTAAATGTTAAGAAAGGCAGTTGTTTTGTTTTGAACATGCCCATTCCCATGGAGTAACTACTCTTCTCACTACCACAGTTTGTTGGGAGAACTACACAGCCGTTGCATAACAGAAGTCTTTGCCTCAGTCCTCACAGGCAAGCTCTCTTCCCTCACCACTTGAGTGGATGAACTGCAAGACAGGGACTGGAGGAGCAAAGTCCCTCCCACTGTAAGAGATGAGGTTCATGACCAGTTGAAGAACCTGAACATACACAAGGATATGGGACCTGATAAGATGCATCCCAGAGTCCTGAGGTAATTGTCCAATGTAGCTGCCAAGCCACTCTCCATGATATTGGAAAAGTCATGGCAGTCAGGTGAAGTCCTTGGTTACTGGAAAAAGGGAAAGAAACATTGCACCCATTTTTAAAAAGGGTAGAAAGGAGGACCCTGGGAACTACTGACCTGTCAGCCTCACCTCTGTGCCTGGGAAGATCACAGAACAGATCCTCAAGGAAGCTATACTAAAGCACATGGAAGACAAGGAGGTGATTCAAGACAGCCAGCATGGCTTCACCAAGGGCAAGTGCTGCCTGACCAACCTTCTATGATGGAGTGACTACATCAGTGGACAAAGGAAGGGCTATAGACATAGTCTATCCAGACTACTGTAAAGCTAAACAGTCCCCCACAACATCCTTCCCTCTAAATTGGAGAGAGATGGATTTGATGGTTGGACTATTTGTTGGACAAGGAAATGGTGGCATGGTCGCATCCAGAGGGTAGTGGTCAATGGCTCAATTTCTGGATGGACACTGGTGACAAGTGGTGTCCCTTTGAGGTCCATATTTGGGCCAGTACTATTTAACATTTCCATCAGTGATATAGACAGTGGGATTAAGCACACCCTCAGCAAGTTTCTGGAAGACACCAAGTTGAGTGGTGCAGTTGACATACCTGTGGTATGGAATGCCATCAAGAGGGACCTGGACAAGCTTGAGAAGTGAGCCCATGTGAGCTTCACAAGGTTCAAGAAGGCTGAGTTCAGGGTCTGGGTCAGGGGAACCCCAAGTATCAGTACAGGCTAGGGGATAATGGGACTGAGAGAAACCCTGCAGAGAAGGATTTAGGGGTAAATGGTGGATGAAAGATTAGACATGAGCCAGCAATGTGCACTTGCAGCCCAGAAGGCCAATTGTATCTTGGGCTGCATCAAAAGAAGCATGGCCAGCAGGTCTAGGGAGTTGTTTATGTCCCTTTAATCCATTCTGATGAGGCCCCACCTGGAGCACTGCATCCAGCTCTGAAACCCTCAGTACAGGAAAGACACAGATCTATTGGAGAGGGTACAAAGGAGGCCACAAAAATGACCAGAAGGATGGAACACCTCTGCTATGAGGAAAGGCTGAGAAAATTGGGATTGTTTAACCTGAGGACAAGAAGGCTCCAGGGAGACTTTTTTGCAGCCTTTCAGCACATAAAAGGGGCATATAAGCAAGATGAGGACTGTTGTAGTAAGACAATGGATAATAGTTTTAAACTAAATGAGAGGAGATTCAGGCTAGATCTAAGTAAAATATTTTTCACAATGAGGGTGCTAAAAACTGGCAGAGGTTTACCAGAATGATGATAGGTGCCCCAACCCTGAACACATTCAAGGCCAGGCTAGACAGGGCTCTGAGCAACCTGATCTAGCTGAAGATGTCCCTGCTCATTGCAGGGCAGGTGGTCTAGATGACATTTAAGGATCCATTCCAACCCAAACTATCCTGTAATTCTATAATACAGTTAGACACCTGAACAACAAGTAGGAAGCACTTTCAAGTACTGACCCAGTGAAAACCAGATTTTTTTTTAAATTTCAAAAGAGTGCAAAAATGTATTTTAGTACTTGAGGGAAACAAACAAAAATCAAGATACTGACTAGAGAAGCTGAGAGAATCAGAAACTTTAGTTTGAATCTAGAGTTCTGTTATCTTGACTGGAGAGGAAAAAAAAAAGTCACACTCTCATGAAAATTGTCTTAGTAAACTCATAGAATCAATACAAGAGATTAATGTTTTCAAGCTGGTTGGAGAAGCATTTTTTTTTCTTTTTGATTTAAATAGTTCAAAGTATTGAACCATAAAAAGGAAAACCACAGCAAATAACCGATACTTAGGGACAACAGGAGCAACAAGACAAACAAAAAAAATTAATAAAATTTCTTCAAAGACCTTACACTGTGGAAGTGTATCACTACTTTCTGCTGTTGATGCTGAAAGGAATATAAAGAGAAGCTTCAGGGAAGATGCATAAGGCAGGATGAGATGACTGCCAGTGTAAATGTTAATGCTGGATGTGAGCAGAAAGCTTTGAGAAATCAAAGACCAAAAGAAAGAACAGGAAGTATGCCCTCAGGGTAGGTAGGATAGGGAGACATGCAAGAGCTTGTCCTTTGGCAAAGAAAACCTGCTGCTGTAGAACAGAGGTCAATGAAAGGTGCAAGCACACATTGGGTCCAATACATCTGGCTTGTTGTTTAAATGTTGTCCACCATCTCTGTTACAAGATGTGGTTAGAACAACAACAAAAAAAAGTCACCATCGAGATAGCCTAAAATGAACCAAGGATGGTTAATCTTTCAGTTTAATGTGTAGTGGCAGACAGTAGTGTAACAAAATATAAACTAAAAATGACAACTAACAACATAATTTGAATCAAGCTTTTCTATTTTTACTGAATTTTCTACACTTGACTACTGGATTCCCTGAATGGCAGAACATACTGGTTTAGTAGAAGACAGACAATGTAACAATTTTACTGCGCATTACTCAAATTATGTATGCATGTGCATAACACTTCAGATATGGCTATCGTTTAAAGAGTAATTTTCTGTATTACCAACCATATGCATGTGTTCTGTTTGGGAGGAATACTTTTGGCTTTCAAAAGAAAATTACTACAATGATACAGCAATGGTAAATTTTTACTTCTGTTTGTAGCCTCAAAGTGCCTTTTTAGAAAGTTTGTTGATTTCATTCTAGAAAATAAGAATTAAACTGATTTTTAATAGGAATTCAACAAAATTACAGAAGTCACAAGTATTCTGTTATTAGGCCCACACACAGCCCCAAGCCTAAATATGTTTTTTATTATGTAAAGCACTGTCAATTAAAAAACAAACAACTCCCCCTCCAAAAAAACAACACCACAAACCCCACACAGAACTACACATGACAAAAACAGAACCTATCCCTCAACTCCCCAGTCCCATTGCTTAAAACCTAGATTTAATTATTACTCAACAGTGACGATAATAGTCAATAAATCATTTAGCAGATTAAACAAATTGACAAATTCTACAAACTCAACTTACTACTTCTGAAATTTATAGGTCTTTTTACTGATATAATAATGTTTGAGAATCCCACAGATAATTTTATTTCCAGAAAATAAGACTGATTCAAACCTCCATCTATATCAGAAGTTTAGAGTGCTGATGTGATCGCTGAGGAGATGGAGTTATTATCCATCAAAATAGAGAGATTCTCAGAAACAGGTATATAAATCTGGTGAAGCAGTGATAGAGAAACCTACATTTCAGCCCAAGAACTTGGCAATCGCCCAACTGCATCAGTGTCTTCTAAAAACTACGTGATTCTCACTGTTCTACTGACACAAAAATCAGATGAAGTATTAATATTCATGTGGTATATGGGTAACAGCAGGCCATGTCAGGTGCAAATAATTTTCAAGGGCTTAGAGTTACAGAATGTAGTTTCACTAGCTTAACTGTTAAGCTATGTATACATTGTAAAAATACAAAGGATCTGACTATGTCATTGCTGCACAGGAAGTGAGGTCATAAATCAAAAATATACTCAATAAAATGCATAGATCAGAATCTCAGCCTTGGAAGATGATGTAGTATTTTCTATCTGCATGGGATACCAGTGTGGCTGTAGCTTCAGAGGCTGTTCAGCAGGTCTTGAAGTGCTTCACATACTTTCTTTCCTGGTTCAGCACCCTGCCCTTGTTCACCAGGGAGTAAGTTAAAAACAACACCCTGCAGACAGTAGTCTCCCAACAGCATCTTCTCTGTTCTGCAAAGCAGAAGCTCAATACACCACAGGATCTAGCCTGGCATTAAGACTTTCGAGAGACAAGTGTCATTGTTGTCAAAACACCAGCTTTTTCCCCACATGATCACATTTACAATACTGACTTTCAAAAGCTGAGCTAACTTGGAAGACACTAATTCTTCTTTTCTTTTTTTTTTTTTTTTAAATTGTGTGAAGGTAACAATCCTCATTAGGAAAGGTTTTCCTATTCAGAAGAAAGAGCTGCTTGTCACGAGAATAAAAAAAACAAAACAAAACAAACAACAAAACCAACAACAAAACCTCAAAACCCAATGATAACAACAACAACAAAAACCACAAAAAAATCCCAAACAAATAAAAATAACCCCACGACCTGCTAGTTTTGCCATCTCCCAGAACATGGAAAGCTTATGTAAATTTGTTCCTTTTTTAGACCCAATATCTGAATTTTTCAGACCTACTGCATCTGGTACCATGACACAAGTGGTACAACTTCAGAACGATCCCTTTGCACAGTGATGCAAAGGGGGTTTTTTTGTTAGTTGGGGTTTTTTTTCCCTGCTCCCCTCCCATTAGAATTCCTTAACTTTTGAATGTTGTGGACTTTTCTACTTCTATACAGAAATGTCTGTTCCAGAATCAATCCCCCAAGTTGCCATTAAAAAGAAACAGAATTTTTTTAAACACACTGTTCTTAACAGTCAACACCCAATTAAAACTTTTCAATTAAGATGTTTGAAACAGTGTTTCTCAGACTGTGCATTACAACTCCATAGTGTCCCAAACTCATAGACCATGGCAATCAGTGGCACTTCAACCCTCCCTATTCTTCCAGCTGAACAGTAATTCACTTTCTCCAGAGAAGAATGAAAGAGCTGTCTAAAACCAGGGATAAATAGAGAGTTTTAGTAAAAGCAAACTAGCTGAGGGACGGGTAACCAGCAGAGTGATTATAAAGACTTCCAGTGACTGGTAACATCTGGTCTGTATTCCCCTATCCCAGAGAAACCAATCACCTGCCCACTCACAAAATTACACATGGCATAGGACCTAGAAGGGATCACTGTTTAAAATGAGTAGTTTAGGGAACAGTTACAGGAGTTCTTAAAGTATTGGGTTTCAGTAACTCATTTGACCATTGCAGCAGAAATCGCCTTGACCCTTCACAAAAACACACCTAACCCCCTCACTGCTACAAATCCTTCCTGAACCATCAGTCCCCATTTCTTGTCTGTACACTGAGACACGGTCACTTGAGTGACATTCACCATTTCTTCTGGAGTTGGATGTCATATTTTGAAGTTGATTTAAAGCTCATGGACAGGGCCAGGTTTACAGCATTAAAACTGAAAGGGGGCAGTGTTGCTTAAACAGAGTGCAGTGCTACCTGTTAATATTAATTACAGCTCTTTCTGCTGAGGTTTTTACAAGAATGTGGGCCAGCAGAAAGTGTCATTATATTACAGCCTATGGCTCTGTGCACATGTTCCTAAGTCGACAGTCAAGAGACATCCTTTAGCATTCTACACTGTCTTTTTCCACATGAAAAACAAACTGCTCAGATTGCATAAAAGGATGAAATATGCTATCGTATGCATCTACTAGATCAGAAGGACATAGGTAGGTAGAAAGCAACTTCCTACTGAGGTAATGAAAACAGTTCCTGGTGTGTTGGTGGTTTCTCATACTCCTTTCTGACTTCCTTAATAAAACTTAAGACTATTAAAATGAAACAATAATTCCCAAGGAGAGACATACTGCTGAGCTACCCATCCCAATCAGATAAAGCTCAAAACAAAAATGCTGACACTTTCTACACTTCTGTCTTTTTACACCTAGATAATCCACTCAATTAGGATATCGATTTCAAAAGATACTTTAAAGAACACTGTAATTTCAAAACATTAATCAAATATGAAACAGTTATGCATCAGTATGGAGCAGAGCTAGAAACTGCTGAGAAAGGGGGTAATGTTTCAAGAAACTTTGAACAGTTCTAGGAGAATCATAACCAAACTTTATCAAGCATTTGAAGATACTTTGGTCACCACTTTGGTAAACGTAATTTGGAGATCACAGGTACATACTTGCAAATGCTAGTCCTAGCGAATAGCTACAATCAAACCATACTACTTTCTTGATTCAAAGTTCCGACACCAACACCATCAATAAAAATATTTTGCTTTTAATTCTATCACTTAACTAGGTACACAGCTTTTGCACAATAAACACTTAATAAACAATTATACCTATGAAACCGTAAGAAAAAATGGCTTTGTATTGGAGAAATAATCTGAAAATAAGTTTTCTGCAACTTCTAGTACCCAGAGCCCTGTGTTTTCCATGAATTAGTTTGAAAGCAATCCTGAAGTTACACTCGGAATACTCTCATTATCAAACAACTCTAAGCAACTGAGTCAGTACCACTGTATCTGGTAATTTTACCCAATATAGGTTGCAGATCCCAAAGCCTTTTGTACAACTCGAACTACTAAGAAAATAGTACCAGTCCAGTTTTATGAGCTTAATTCTTGAAAGACGCTAGAAGATGTGAAATGCTTTGCCTTATTTTTTTCCCAGAACTGTGTAGTCATCATTCTTGCCTAACATCTTCCACAGAACCAGTTTTCAACTGCTTTGTTTTTTGATTTATATATACATACTTTCTTGTCATCCCTGTTGTTTTAGTTTTCCATAAGAAGATTAGTGATTGATTTTCAAGACAAGTTAGTATTCATACAGTCTTTCATTTTTATCATTATAACCCTTAAGTAAAGCATTTCCTAAAGGAGTTATCAAAAGAAATCATTTAAGATATAACAAGGAAACCATTTAAATGTAAGCATTTCTAAATCCAGATTTGGAAGCCTGACAGATCCAATTAAAAATTCCAGCAGAAATTAAAGTACTAGTTTAAATTAAATTTCAACATCAAGATTATGGCCATGATGTAATAACATTTAAGTATGCTATAAAAAATATTCACCAATGATCCAAACCTGAAACAATTAAAATTGAAACATCATGTTTCAACATGAAAAATATGTATCAAGTAGAATAAAGACCTGTTAGGAAAAGAGTTCTTACCTTCATAGATAGCTCTGAAGCCTTGAGCACTGACAGCAAAATCTGTGGTGAAACAGAGGGTGAGTATAGATCCTGTGCTCACAATAGATGATGGAAGCTGAAATCCAGATAACCTGTACAATAAAAAGGTGTAAATTGTTATAACCTTGAAAATAAAGCACATCAATAGGTGTGATGAGTCTTATGATAAGTGTCATATTTCCATATCTGAAGTGCCAACACATCATGCTCTTTGATGCTGTCTCTAAACATTCACTCCAAAATTTCCAACGCATTCTTGAGATTTTTAACACACCTATACACTCTCCAACAGAGAACACTGAAAGACAGACCGGCTTGTATCTATTGAAGACAAAGAATTTTTTGATAGCATTCTTTTCAAGATGAAGACATAAATATAGGACACCTAGAAGTAGATACCCAGGCCTCAGCCCACACAGAGCACTATTTGAGATAGCATGGACTATCCTGTCTGTCCTCTATCTGCTGCTTCCAAAAAAGCATGCATCTTGTATAGTCAATGTCATATATAGTAAATGACCAGAAAAAAAAAACCAAACCACACACAAACACAAAAAAACCCCACACAACAACTTCCATTTAACAGCTTCAGAAAAATCACCTTCCATTTTCCGTCTTATTAGCAGTCTCACATATACATAAAAACTAGAATTTTGGATAAGCTATAATTACATTGCAACACTGATTTAAAGACAATTTCCCAAATAAATGTTGGTTTCTTAATGATTTAATTTTGCATAAGACAGAAGACATCATTACTGTCCCACAAACCCAAAACTATACTGTCATCTTACATAATAAGGTAGTTTTTGTATTTTGCAAAAGGGGTATGTGATCCACTGGGTACAAGACAACACACCAGAAAACCACCTTTTGTTCAAATTTCACCCCAAAATAACTTATTTAATTCAGACATTAGAACAGCTAAAAAAAAAATTTAAAAAACCACAAACAACAAACAAACAAAACCACACAAACAAAAAGCAACACACCACATCAAAAATGTTTCCACATATTTTTAATCTGGATGGTTAAGACAACCCATGCCTTTAAAATTTATTGTACAATGATGCTATAGTTCACTAAATGTCATCTGGAACAGCAGAAGATTAATACTGTAAACAACATACTAGTACAGCAGTATCACTGAACTAGAAGTTCTTTGCAAAATTAGGCTTAAGAGAACCCTCATACACTAAAACACATAAGAACAACTCCATCCTTGAATTACGCCAGTAAGGTGGTTCCCCATCTCCTTCCAATTTTGAACTTTGGAGAACAAATAAACTCGGATGAGTCAGAGAACAAAGCTAAGACAGCTTTGAGTACAGATGAATGCATATAGTGAAAGCAACATAAGTCAGCAAAAAGCTTTCTGCAGTTTTTTCCTTTCTTTTTAAACAACATTGTCTCTCATGTGCTAATTAGGTGTTTGTTGTAATCTTTTCACCTTCTGTGTACTTGTCAAGCTATTACTCCTACTAATTTCCACCTCATTAACTCCAGTTCCAGAAATAACCAGGTTCATTTTTTTCCTGAATCTTTGAACTCCAGAGGTACCATGAGGCTTGACACATCTTATGTTCAGACTTCTGCGTGTTCTCTCACCTTCACTAGATGTTGCAGTTTTTATGGAAATGTGTGTCTTGTTCTATTTAAAAAATTAGAGTGGTTATCACTACTCCTGTACATCTGGAGTATACAATGTAACAGTTCAATATTTATTTGGGGTATGTATTTTCTGATCTTACACTACAATATTCCCAGAATCTAACTTTTTTTTGCTAAAATATAGGAAACTAGCATGCATTGTAGGAGAAGGAAGGAAGGAAAATCTGGTTGAAACACACACAAACAAGCAGCACTTCACGCTACATAGAAGACCTAAAAAACAAACACCACCACACAAAAACCCCACATCAAATGATAAAAATACAAAAATAAAGCTGCATCAATGCAGAACTATACAGCTTTAGCTTCTTCATTACTCATCAGTGTTTGCTCCACTTGGTATGAATTTGGTTCACGTAAAATAACTCATTTGAGCAGCGAATGGACATCCTGAGGTCTTCTGATGATTTCTAGACTTACTTGCTTTGATTCTGTTACGAGAATAAGCATCACTTCTACAATACGGTTTCTTTATCTGTTTAACAAAAAAAGCCTGTTTCTATAATACCATCCTTGAAACACCAGAAAAATCATTTTTTAGGCTGACATTCCCATTCACATTGAAGTAAGACAAATATATTCTTTTATAACTTAAATCAGTACACACAAAGGTTTTGCAGACATAGGAAAAGGCAAGTGTGTGGTAAATTTCAAGGAATTAATACAGCAACTTGAAATCTATTTTTTCAAGTTCTTTGCATTACAGTAATCTTAAAAAAATATTATGGAAAAGTCTCAATTACAAGAAATCTGTATGTCAGTCATCCAACAGATTACCTGGGTGCCTCTATAGTAGCCTTATTGCCTTAAATATTTCTGAAAGCATCTTTTCATAGTATTTTAATGAATTCAGTGAGATTAAATGATGTGAAGTTGAGTAGAAACAAAAACTAGACAGCAGAAGAAAATCTAGAGTGCTACTACTCAGAAATTTCCAGAATTAAAACACTGCTATCCTACTAAGTTATTTTTTCCCCTCCCTTTACTAACATTTTTGCTAGGTTGTTATAGCTCATTAATCATAATGCGATTTGCATGTTCATTTCATCATGCAGAAAAATCACACACCTTCACATGTTGCTTTACTTTGTAAAAGTATCTTCGCAATTAACATGTAGGTCTTTACTGCAACCAGAAAGGGAACTGTTTAGACAGACAGATGTATCTGCTAAAAACCACAGAACCATTTCAAGGCCCTCTGTGAATAAAACTGTCATTTGATAAACTTGTGCTACTTCATACTGAGCATACAACCATGCTTCAAGCTTAAAATATTGCTGCTACTTCAACTTTCAGTAGTATTAATCTGCACAAAATGCACAAACTGAAGTATCTTTTTAACCACAGGTGGAATGTATTTGTCTTGTGTATGAAGAAGAAACAGAACCTATAAAAGGAAACACAGCGGTACACAAGTACTGAGTCTAGCCCCTGCTCAGTAAAAAACAAAAAAACACAAACGAAAAACAACAAACAAACAAAAAACCCCACACATAAACACACCACCACATTTCACACTCCGTAGTCATTTCATAGGTCTTGACCTTCTGGCATTTCTAGCGATAAGGTCTGTAAATATATATATTTTTTTTTTTTAAATTATTATTTATTTATTCCCCCCCCCACCCCGATAGTGTAGCATCCAGCTGGCTCTGTTCAGAACTTCTCCATCCTCTACTTGTGAAGGCAGATTTTGGGACATCCTTGTACTTAACTGATGTGCGGCTAGTCCTCTGGGGGGCTGGCAATATGGTTAGGGGTCTGTGGCAAACAACGTTCAAGAAGAGGCTGAAGGTATATTTCTTAATCCCTTAAAACATGACAACTGAAGAGGAAACCTTACTGCTGTCTTCAGCTACCTATTGCAGTGGTATAGAAGAAGCCAGGTTCTTTTTGGAAGTGGAGAAAGGATAGGAAGCAACAGGCAAAGAACATGAGAAATTCCTGTTTTGTATTAGAAAAAAACACCATGATGGTAATGATATATTGGTACTGCTGCCCAGAGCACCTCTATCCTCTGAGATATTGGAAAATTGATAGTGCTCTGAACAGCATAATCTTCAGACTTGGCTTTCATTTCAGCAGGAGATAAGAACAAACATCTCTAGTCTCTCCTAACCCTAGTTATTCCATTAATCCTTGATCCATAAGGAAGGCACTCCCCACTAAGGCTTATTTCAGACATAGAACTGTATCCCACACAGTAAAGAGATACTTTTTAAGGTCAATAAGTAGTAAGTTTTATGGTGAAATATCACACACCAAAATAAGAATATATGATATTATATAACTATTACGCAACTTTTTAGTCATGCAAATGGTAGCCACCAATAAGGTATAATCACTAAGAAACAAACGTAAAGTAGGTTTTGCAGTATTCTTTCCCAAATCTTGGAGAATTTTTGTCTCCCCTGTCCACTATCATAAGTTGCTGTTCAGGAGCAAAGCTCACTTTTGCACATACCAGAGATAACAAAAACCTTAAAAAAACCCAACCAACCAACCAAAAAAAAAAAAATCACAAAGGTGGCTGACCACAGCCACAACTATGGGCCATGCTCTTGCAGACTTATCTGCTTCATTATCCAGCCTGCAGGAGCCAGAACAGCACACTGTTAAAACTTATATAGGGATTTCCCCTTTTTTGTTCATCATTACAGAGTGCCATCCCCAGGGGACAACTCCTGTCTGTACTTGCTATCAGGAGTGAGAGAGTTACCCACAGGTTAAGACACCTAATGGTACTTAAAGTCAGAAGACCAGCATATTCATTCCAGCAAACCAGGCTGTTACCTACCATGTGTGAAACCACAGAAGCCTTATCTTAATAATTTACATCCATTCTGTTGCCAAGAGGAAGCAAGGATTTAAAACCCGAGTCAGATACCATCTCATACATAAAGGAATGAGCAGCCACTATAAGGTTAGTACAAGATCTATAATTTATAACTGATTTTCTAACACAGGAGATACACTAAATATATATATTTAATCCCTCTACCCCAGCCTCAACTTTTTTATTTAAGTCACAGATAAAGGGAAGACATAGAGAACAAATTGTTCAAGGTCAAGTTTTTCATTCAGAGGTTCTAATTTGGTGGGTTTTCTTAAGCTTGAGGCAAGAATAACTGTTCTCTTAAAAAACTGTACAAGAAACACAGCAGAAGGCAGAGCCCCGTCTCAGAGATCACACCCATTCCACTGCACAGGAATTATCCTTTCCTTCCCCACCTCTCCAGCATAAAGAAAACAGACAGCAACCTCTCCTCACATTGATGAGTGTTATTAATCTTTCCTTCCTAAGAAAAAATAGAATAACAAATTAAGACCCATTAGCTCTCACATTTCTTACTCCAGCAGTGCCAAATCTTCTTCAGTGCTGCTTTCTCCAGATTCAGACTCCTCCATCTCCAGATTCTCTCCAGTTACAGACCCATAGCAACAACCCAGCACTGTTCTCCCAGTCCCCCACTTCCTTCTGTCCCTAGGAAACCAATTTCAAAGCTCTCCCATCAGAGAGCCAAAATGCTTCCTCCACCACCTGTCTCCTCCACACCCCTGGAAGGTCTGCAAACCCATTAGCTAGCCCCTAACCCCTTATTTGATTAATTAACATCAGGTGCTCACTCCTCTGTCCCGCTAACTAGAGGTGGTTAATATGTGTGCACCTTGTTAGAGGGGCATAAGTATTAGCAGCACACAAAAAGCACATCTCTTACCTGGGTGCTCTTTCTTCTGGAATTTCAAATTTATAATCTCAAATCAATAATCAGTTATAAATAAGCAAGAAATAGATTTTTAATTCAAGCCTTTCACACAGCTGAGTACATGTACATTTTTTCCATGGTATGGTAATATGAAAAGTTCCTGATGTTTCCTGTGACTTTAGGAATTAATTGCAGGAATTATAAAATTAATATTTTGCTAGTAAGGGAAGGATGCAACCAAGCAAAGCAAAAAGGTTCCCTCACTGAAGTCCACAAAGCCTCTTATTAATAAAACTCACTGTGTTCAGTCGCTAAGCAGAAAGAGGCTGGAAGCTTAATGATTTTGACATAGCCTTCAGAAAAAGCAGCTGGATTCTCTAGCTGCCACCAAACAGCCATGTTAGCAAGGCTCACACCTGCAGCAGGAAATTCTGATTCTGTGGAGAGGTAGCCTGCAACTACAGTTACTGGGACTCAGTAAGGAAGCAGGAAGGTGTGAGAGGAGTTGGCCAATGCCAAGCCAATATGCAGCTGTGAAGGGGACCAAAATGAAGGCAGGTCCCAGGAAAGTGGGCTGAAGGCTTCCCAAGGGGCTGCAGGTGCTGGCGAAAGCCTGGCAGGTGCTGGCAAAAGCCTGGCAGGCTCCAGCAGCTCCAGCACAGTAGGATTGCATAGCAGAACCAAGAGAGCACAACTTCCAGGGTGTTTGCTGTCAGTGAATAGGTCTAGTGGAGTTTGTTACTCGTACTGAGAAGAACAGAACTTCATAGAACTTCCCCCAGTCCCAGGCTCAAATGTACTGCAAACTACAGGAAAAAAAGAAAAAAAGTCTGAAATGGATGGCCATCACTAAGACTCATGGCTGCTGGCTAAATGAAGCAGTAGGCCACAGCACTGCGCTATGGCTACACAGAAGTGCCTTCTTTTCCTGGCAGACCTTACCATTAGAAAGTGTATTTTCTTACAATTTATAACCGTTGTACACAAAACACAGCCACAGAAACAGTTTCATATGTTTCTGTGCTAAATTACATTGAAGGAAACATCAGCTAATATTTGATAAACTGGACAAAAGTAGTGCTGTAAACAGTGCCAAAAATAAACCATTATTGGCAGAAGGATGAAAGCAGTGTTTTACCTTTAAGAAAAATAAGCTAGTTAGTATAAAACTAATGATTCTTTGTACTCTAGAAAAAACAACTGAAACTTTAAGTAAGATTCCTGGTTAATAATTATATGAGAAGACTACATTTCTACCTTCTAACAGTACACAGATATTTAGATCAGATACCTCTGAAGTGTACTGATATGAACCCAGATGGACCCAGTAGAAGTAAAATTACACAGATGTAAATGAAAATGTGATTTGATTCAACGAATCAATAATTATATTCCAAATAAATCCTATTTTCAGAAAAGTATGTAAACCAGTTTCATAGACTGAATTATTTCTTCAGGCCTGTTACTTATATGCCTGTCTCTTAGCTCACTAATAACAGTATCGTGAGTTTAATAATAAAAAATATAGTAGTAAGACCATTGTTAGTAAGGTGAAATTTAACATTTTTTAATTTAAAAAAATCAGGAATTGAGTCAGCTGAACTAAGATCTCTCAGTGATTTTGTCACCCACACCTTGTCAAACAGTTTAAGCCATAATCTTAGAAAACTTCTACATTAGCCAATTTAAGCTTCATTATGTGAGTTTTGTCTGTTTATTCTGACATGTGGATATCACAGCATGTTCACTCAACTTTTTGGTACGTGTGTTGCATTAATCCACAACAGTGTATATAGTGATCTGTTATTTTTTGTAACTACAGTTGTGAAGCTGGTTTGCATCTCTTGTGTCATAAGCCTTGAGAAAGATCTACATTAGGTTGGGAACAACATTACAGCAACGAACAGTTGACTCAACTTCAGAATAAATGAGGATGAATTTTATTTGAAACTTTGCTTTACAAATCCATTGTAAATCATGCATAATGCTGTAGATAATATTCATACTCCCACTTGCGAGATGTTTGGAACTGAAAAAAAGAACCTCAAAACCCTATCATAGGAACAAAAATGGTATATTATGCCTCTACTAAATGGAATTTAGAGAGGAAAAAGTCTGTAAAGAGGAGTCGTCTTGTCTTCACAGGCCAGCCACTAATGACTGAAAAATCACCCACATTTCCACCTCCCTAGGTTTTACAGGCTCACCTTTTATTACAGTATCAGATCACTTCCAGAAAAAAACAGTGAAATTAAGCCACTGTAAATGGAAACCGAATGGTAACAAGTGACTTAGAAGCCCTGCAACACACAAAATTGCCTGAGGGGGGAAATAAATCAATTTCTGAAGCTTTCTTTTAACGTTTTTACAAATAGGGTTACAGTAGTATTGCCAGCTGAAAAAAAACTATGCTAGTTTTTTTGGTGGCACCACTTTAAGCAAAGTCCTTGAGGCAAAAGAAAATATCCTAGCAAATACTTGAATAGGTTATATTTTAGTATCAACAGCATGTTTGTCCTTTGCAGCAAGAGGGAGGTATCTGAAAAAAATGATACTGTCCCAACACGAGTTTAGCATATTATATAGTGCTCACATTCCTTCTGTAAAGAAGACTAAAGATTTGTGCCTAGAACTTTATTCTGGGAATGTGTGAAACTTCAAATGTGGCCTATGGTCTGCAGTAAAATCTTGACTACTTATATAGCTTTGCAGATTTCTATTGTCTGTTTTGCACAGGCTAGACTGTCAGGCTTTTTTATATTGCTCAATTCAAAATACATGCTAACATTCTAATGATTTAAGTCATTCTCATTAGTTATCAGCGATCTGACCTCCATTATTTTTTTTGAGAGAGATATACCCTTTTCACAGAATCACAGAATCACAGAATCACAGAATGTTAGGGATCAGAAGGGACTTCGAAAGATCATCTAGTCCAATCCCCCTGCTGGAGCAGGAACACCTAGATGAGGTTACACAGGAAGGCATCCACGCAAGTTTTGAATGTCTGCAGAGAAGGAGACTCCACAACCTCCCTGGGCAGCCTGTTCCAGTGCTCTGTAACCCTCACTGTGAAGAAGTTTCTTCTCATATT